>JAGFPH010000128.1:259745-317354 GCA_018207615.1 Philaenus spumarius | reverse complement strand
GACGGCTTCGTTCGCTCGCAGTGGAAAAAGTTGCTTTGCGACTTTGCTCCTCGTCCCCGGATTATGGACGGCTTCGTTTCGCTCGCAGCGGTTGAATCAAAACTCCTCATACAAGCTTCCCTCACATTAGAAGCTGTCCCATGGTAAAATGTCTAAATCATAAAGCTACGATGATCATGTCTACGATGATTTTATGTCAGTCAGTCAGAACAAAGCCGCTTTTAGATAAATATTTAATGCTACTTTGGTCTATTACATGGCAGGTCTAGGCAAAAAATATTCTGTTTCGACAGTCTTATTTAATTTAAATAACATACATGTTTAATGGTAGAGATATCAATATATTTTGACAGTAGCCAAATTATTATTAAAACCTTACAACCGAAATGGTTAATACATTTCAAAATGGCCGTCATTACAAAAAACTATTCCTTAAAGCCCAAATGTCTAAACCAATTTAAGATATTTTTAAAATTATTTTCAAATTTTAAATTTTAATTAAATCCCACCAATGGAAACTAGTGTAATAAAGAAGTTTATTCCGTTCTTTTAACGTCAAATAATTATTTTAATTATGCCTTCTGTAATTTGAATTTGAATTTGGACAAGAATTCGTTTCATTTTAAATGTCCATGATATTGTTCTTGTTAGAGTCAAACAATTTTATTCGTCAATGGAGAAAATTAACCTAAAATCAATATATCTTTCATTTGAAGCGTATGTATATGCATAATTACTAACTAAATGTGGGTAATCTTTGAACTTTTGAGTACACCTATACCTGTACTTACTCAACAAAGAAGTTGCTTTAGATTGGTAGTCTGAAGCCGCACTCTGCCCTGCAAACGAAGAAAAAATATTTACTTTAGCTTATTTTGTTACAGAAACACAAATTATATTTACAAAATGTAAAGTAAACATGATAATAGCTACAAAAGTAAATGCAAATCTAATAATAGGCCTAGTATCAAATAAGAAGTTTTTGAAATAATTTATACTTTGTTTATTAAATATTTCACGAAATTAAATAAAGTTTTAAAATATTAAATAATAAATAGAATATTTGATTGACTAGCCACGAACCACGGGGGCCGTAAGAACTACATCTACAGTAGCTACGAAAATCTTAGTTGATATCTTACATCTGGATCTCCTAGGCCAGAATAGGGATATTGTGACTGTAAACTCAGGAGGGCGTTGGTTAACACTTCTTGTAAGAAATTGACACTGCGAACGCCTGAGAAAAACATTGAAGCAGGACCCGATGCTGCCGAGCCGGCACGGACTACATGACTGCAAGATATAATTTTGATAGTAAATTAGAAGGTATCTTACAGGAAGATTTTCTAAAAGATCGGACAGATCTGAGAAATGGAAACGTCTGGTATCCGACAGACAAGGGTACAAGAGCATTGTCTATGCCATACTTGCATGTACAAAACGATTACTGGATTCAGGAAATATGAGCACAAATATCACGATATGCTCTGATAGCCAGGCGGCTGTAGAGGCATCACAAAGCCGAATCGGATATCAAGGTAATGAAATAGCGGATAAATTAGCAAAAAGGGAGTAGGAACTCCACCGGTGGGCCCGAGCTGATGAATATCAAGAGGCTATGGGGGAAAAAGGGCAAGGAAAATTCGATCAAAATACCAACATTGATGGGGAGAGTAGCTTAAGTCCCACTTCACCGATTGCCTGGATGCAAAACACTGCTGGGTCTAAAGTTAGGTTGTTGGACGATCTGACTGGATATTGGTCGTTTTATCTCACTTCTACGGTTTTCTGGGTTGACTGATTACCTCGTATGAAACGACATTGAAGTCAATCTTGATTATATTTGCAGCTTACGGTCGTGTTATTTAATGCTAGTTTTTAAATTGTGATATTTTCCCGCTACATCCTTCCCCAGCATGAGTTAACTAAATTACAAGTGGAAATACACGGACCAAGAGCGGGATTTGAACCCAGGATCTTTAGCATACAGTGGTCACAATAGATATTGGTCAATGTTATCTCACTTGTACGGTTTACTTATTTTGTGTGAACAAACTGACTGAATACCTCGCCAATATACATTTGTTTCACTCGTAATTTAGTTAAACTAGTGTTTTCGGCAATGCTTCGCCATTGCTTCATTTTAGTATATAAATATATATTTAGATTACATTAAGAAAAACAATTAAATTACGAACCACTCTCATGTAATTTCTGTGGTTTTTACTATACCAATTTCCTACCAATGGTACATGTTGTCTTCTTCTTCTTCTTTGTGGCATTTTGTGTTTAACTAATAATCTCACTAAATCAACAGAACTACAATATATACCATAAACAACAAATACTCAGTGAACTGAAAACAAACATTATACAAAATAAAAATGTTAACAACAATGATAGGTTATAAATAGAAATATTATTTAGTTTCTTAAGACAGCTGATCATTTAAGTGAGATTACGTACTTAAGATAAAACACATGTGACATACACTCAATAAAATATTTCTTCCATAAGATATAAATTTGATACCTGAGGGGCATAGTCCTAGTGATTGAGGATAAAACGAATGACTTTTGGAACATCTTGAGAAAAACCCTTTAATTTGACGTATTAATCGTTAAAATATACCAAGAAATAAAAGCGTGGCTGAGTTCACAAAAAAATCCTTAGGGAACTAAAAAGTAACATTAGCTCTAGCTACACCTGTACAGAGGACAAATTATCACCTTTTAAAGTCTAGCATTAAATAACACGACTGTAGGCTGTAAATAGAATGAAAAATAACATTTTTTGTTAGTTAAAAAAATTTACATGAACTATTAAATTTTGAAAAATGAAAAAAAAACCAGTATAATATCCAATAATAAATGATTTTCATGAATGTTCTGCGTATATTACGAGTATTTTTATTTTCAAAAATGTTAAAATCGCATTTATCCGTTCTTTAAAATAAGGAATAAATAATAATTTTGAGACAAAAATGAACAGCGATCTCAATGTTTTTAGGTATTAAATACCCGAAAGAACGATTTACTTCAGATCCTTAACCTGAACGAAGTCGGTTACAACAGCAAATTTTGTATATACTATTATAATTTTCTCATAACTATAATAAAGATTACAAATACATATATACTTTACCTTCAGAAACAGTTTCAGAAGCAACGTTAGAAACACTTTTGGAAGCATCGCTGGGAATCGAAACACCTTCAGAAGCAACACTGGAAAGACTTTTAGAAGCAAAACTGGGAATGGAACCACTTTGACCACTGCCAGCCTGAAAACAGGAAAAATATGTGCAAACTAAGTGTATAAAATCTATTCTTTAAAGTGGTTATATTTGCGGTCCACCATTCAAGTTTCAAATGTAAGCAGTCGGGGGGTTAAAACTCAATATTACAAAAATTTTAAAAATTCCTTTCGGCCAACCTATAGGAGCAGGATTTAGAGTTCCCATACATTCCCATAAACTAATCATTAAAGAAATTTATTCGCCCCATGTGATAAAAGTTGCAGTTTCAGACGAGAGATTTTAATAATAATAATGTCTTTATTTTTTAGGTGACGTTAGGACCATTGGATCCTCTCTTCCACTTAACCTGGAATTACAAAATACATTACAATTCACACTACAAACAAAGATTCATAATCTAACCAAAAATTGTAAAATAATAATAGTTTTGAAATCATAATGCACAAAAACTGAGAAAACTAAAAATATACACATTATCTCATAAATAAAATAAAACTAAAAGTAAAATGGGATACACTGTATATAAACACACTTACACTCTCACACCCATACACATTCAAGAACATCCATCAAAACAGCCAAAACCGCCCGATCGCTCGAAACTACCCAAAACTGTCGCAGAACCAACAGCCTGCTTGAACTGAACACGATCATTGATGCATTTAAACTCTCAGGCAATGAATTACAGAGCCTACATGCTATCACAGTGGATTATATCTCATTTCTGTGCCTGGATATAAGTAATAATGAAGCTCATCGTCGTATTTTGGTCATATTAAGAAGATTTATAACCATTTTGAACGGTCTTGATATTGAGCCTGTAGGAAGCAACGAATTGTTTGTTCTGCGGCTTCATTTTTTTTACCTCTTGCAGAGGTAGAGCTGGCGTATAGGACCTGTAGAACTGCAGCATCCCCTATTTCCATTTGATATCATCGATAACATTTAATGTTTTTTGTATAATTGTACAATATAATATAATCTTAATATATAAGCTTAATGCGTCAGTAGCCATTCCAGAGTTTATGAAAAAAATACACAATCTGTGTATTTAACTGTGCGCTTCACAATTCCAGCGGCTTGGTATTTATCTGCTGAGCACATTAGGAACCTGCTCGTGGGGCGGCAAGGGAAAGAGAGCATTGAGGTTCCCACATGGTCGACCCTTGCATAGTTCTTTCTCCGCTTGTGGTAATGTTATCGTTCACAAGACTGATATAATAATAATTATTATTAATATAATATTATTATTATATAGGTTAGTAAGATTGGATTTATTTTAAATTAAAGGTATTTTGTAAATAGGTTTCAGGTTAAAATATATTATATTATTGGGAAATAAATGGGATACCAACAAGTCAGAAATGCTTTGTGTTTATTTTGACGTTCAGTTTAAGTAATAAAAATTAGTTTAAAACGTGGACTAAATCTTTAAAGTTGAAGCGTTAACGTAAATAAACAATTTTTGATTTTGATCTTTTAGGATTTTATTAATTCTCTGAATAAATTTTCTTTTCATACATGTTTGTTTCCTTCTACACAATTTGAAAACAAGGGATACGCATTTTCTGGTGCAGCACCCGCACTAATTTTAGCTACGAGCAGAAAGGGTTGGTCATATCAGAAACTGTTATCATACAAAAACAAATTTTAGTAATATTTAGAAGGTTTACAAACACCTTGAAAGGATTTGTTTCTGTTCCTACTAAGAAAGTTGTGTATTTTATTGTAGTTAATATATCCGGGTAATGTATTTTGCCCAGAGGTGTTTTGATTATAAAACAGTTTTATTTTGCTATAGCGGGAAAACGGCGGACTTTTTTAAACACACAGTAAAAATATCCCAAAAATTAAAAGTGATGCTAGAACTTGAAATTTGGAACAAATGCTCTTTTTAGCATAAGAATAAAGCAACCAAATCACGTCCCCTCCACATAAACACTGTAGAATATTATTATTATTAGAGGGTTGTGTAACCTGCCGCCAGAACACACTGCACCTAAACCATGAGGTCCTCTGTGCCAAATGTCCAACCAGCAGTTCACATCAAACCCGCCATGGGGGCCTTTCTCTTGTATGTAGCTGGTGTCAGGGTATCCTTGTTACAGATATTTCTGCCTCAGTGATGCAAGGGCGTCACATTCACATAAAACATGGAAAGAAGTTTTCTCCTTCTCTCCACAACTTCGAAGAGTTGTTCTCTAACCCCGTCAGTAGATCGAATAACAACCTCACTTCCGGCCTGCCAAGACCCAGCAGTGTTCTGCTTAGATGTCCATTTATGCCATCAATGAAGTCGTGTGCTTGTCTCTGACCTCTTACCGTCTCTCTCCATCTGTGTAAGTGTTCTAAATTGAACGTTTTTCTTACACTTTCTTTCCCATAGCCTCTTGATATTCCAGTAACTGGCATTTCCAGACCAACTTTGACGTTGCAAGCAAGTAATGTGTATACCTCCGTTTGAAAGACGTACAGTAGAGCCCCAGCGACACTGAGTATCTTTTCTGTGTGTACGGTCCTTTGTGTATGTACATTCCGGCTCCCGTGCCTTTGTCTTTTTTGGACCCGTCCGTGAACAAGATCTGTCATTTCTAAGACTAACCTGTTCTCTTAGCCAATCTTCCCGAGCCGGGAAAATAGTCTTTAATTTGCTATCAAAACTATGTTTGGGAAACATGTTGTCTGTACCGGCTAGCTGCATCGGATCAAACTCCAGTGTTTTGTTCAGGCACTCACCCTTATCTATTTCTTGCAAGAGATGATGACCAACTCCCTCCTGTGTTTAATCTCTTTGCGGCCTTACTAGCCTCCCCATGAACTAGAACTTCTTATGTTCCCGTAATTCCAAGACTGGCCATCTTGGATTTCATACTTTGTTCATACTGTACTTTGTTAAGTTCTCTTTTTGACCATTCATATAGAGGCAAAAGTTAAAGATGGTCTTAATGATGTACCAATCACTCTTCTACATGCCCAAAAAGCGTTACACGATTTTGCTGCCTTCCTCCTTATGTGATCTCCTCAGACTACGCCTAAGTATTTTGTTGTTTCGGATCATGTAAGTCTTTGTTGTCCCAGTAGACTGGGCATGTACAGACCATCTGTCTGACGTGTCCTAGTAATGAGAATGAGATCTGCCTTTCCTGGGTTTACAGTTAGACCCATTCTCTCACACCAGCATTCTAACCATTTAAGTGACGATGTCGGATACGGTCCCTGGGAATTTACCTATTCCCAAGATGCATATGTCATTCGCATAATCTTGGGGGGCACCAATCAATTCTAATTTCACTATTGTTTAGTTGCGAGATCACCATTCTATTTTCAAGCTAAGCTTTCATACAGCGAGTGATAGTGTGCTCTACCCGTCCCCCTGCTTGATTAATGCGTCTGTTATGGATTTGAAGGAGGTATTATTAAACGCCCCTTTGATGTCCACAAACACTTCCATAGCAAGTTCTTTCTGCTCCAGCACCTTTTCCACCCTGGCTACCAGTTGGTGGAGAGCTGTTTCAACAGATGTAAGCATGTTGATTTGTATGAAAAGGATTTACAGCCACTGCTCCATCCCCTATGTATCAGTCTCTCCAGAGTTTTGAGTAGGAAGGATGTTAAACTGATAGATCTAAAGTCTTTTGGGTTTTTGATCGTTCCTTTAACTGGTGTAGCGATGTAAACTACTTTCGATAGTCTTCATGGTCTAGGTAGTCCTAGAGCAAGAAACGCTCTGAATACTTTTACTAACCTTGGCACCAGCTTATATCCAAGTCTACCAATTTCCAACCTCTAGTAGGGGGTTAGGAGGGTTTAAAGGGAAAATTCGACTTTTCTTGGTGTTTTAACTTCCATAACTGCAAGGTCACGAAAGAGGTGATCAAGGTCTCAAAATAAATATCATACCATAAACTACAATTTCTAAACTTTCTTAAAATTTGCATGTTCGATTTTTGTATTCCAATTTTTCGGTTTAAACCCATTATTTTCCCTTTAAATCCTCCTAACCCCCTTCCAGATTGTGAAAATAGGTAGACTTTTTATACAATGTTTATGATCAAAAGTACCACTGGGCAAAATATCTCACTTGGGAGTATTAATTCCAATGAAAATCTTAAATTACCTTTACTATTGAGCTAACGGATTGGTGTTATCAAAAACTTTCAAATACATTTTTCTTCAAATCTTGGAGGTACTCTAAATGTATCCAATATTTTCGAAATAAAATAGTTTTTAGTAATACAAATGTCCATTATTTTAAAATTTCCCCATTTCTATGAGTTAGCCCATTAACGTATTCGATTGAGATTTTCCATTTCTAAATTTTATGTATCAGCCAGGAAATTCATGCAATATACGGCAGTTCGTTGCCTCCATACAAAATGTCACATCGTGGTAACATGTGCATGCGTAGTTTCATCATCCAAAATTTTTTCCGAAACACTGTTTTAGGTTTTCGCCAACGTACAACTTGTATTACAGTTGACTTCGCGACTTATATTTCTGTTTTCAAATCTATAGTTTTTTTTAACATTTTGGGTGAAGCTTCAAATTAAGGCTTTGAATAGAATTGAAAGCTTTCCTGAATCCGTTATTAGACCAGGCTAGACCTCACCTAAATGAATAAAAACCACGTGCTAATGAGCTTTACTTAATATAAACTAGTATCCGCCGTGGCCAAAATTAGACCGATTGTGTTTGTAAAGTAAAGAAAATTAAACTTGGTTGTTACATAATTAATTGAAATTTATTTGCATGCTAATTCTTAATTCTTATCTTAACGCTATGAGGAAGAGAGTGCAATATTCCTATGTGGAAAGGGCAAATATTAAGCTTGGTGAATTAATTATAATTATTTAGTAAACATATGAAGTTCCTTAGAAGTAAGCAATTCAACTATTAAACAATTAGAACTCTTACAATTAAACTTAACAAATAGCCTACATAAAGAAACTTTAATTTTATTTAATTTGAAAGAAATGGAAACAATATTTTCCCAAGCAGAGAAGGCAAAGGGATATTAGCGCAAGCCCATGAATGTGATAAAAATGCTTTCTTTTAATAATTGTCTGAAGCGTTTTGTATGGAAAATATAAAACCATAACCTACAAAAATAAATTTTTATATTCATTGCCATAGCAATTAACTGCATAAAATAACAGATAAAACAACTCATTCGGATAACGGAAATTATAGGTTAGGCCTAGTTTGTTTTACTTTATACCTGGCTTACGGCAACATTCACACATGTTTTTTTTTTGTACACATCTGTTTATAGCTCAATACCTTTTGAACGATATAAGTTTCATTCTTCTCCTTTTATAATAAACTAGAGGACCCGGCAAGCTTCGATATAGTTTGATTTAATTTTAAGGGTACCTAGTTATCCCATTTCATCTCTTTGACTTAAGTAATCGAATTGCAAATGTTTTTTTTATATCAAATAAGAAAAATACTAAATAATTTTAGCTTTATAGTTTGTAGGAATTTAGTGTAATTCATTTTTATTGTATAGCTACCCCATTTAAATCTATTTTTTTTTGTAGTTAAAATATTGTCTAAAAGATTCTGATACTAATGTGTGTAAATTGTGAAATTTTATTGCAATTAGTTGAGTGGTTTTTGAGAATGTAGAAAAAGTAAGTGTATGGATTACTATTATATTTTAAGGGTAGTTGACTTAAGTAATAAAATTGCAAATAGTTTTGTATATCCCTTAAAAATATCATTGCTTTATAGCTTGTAGGAAGTTAGTTTCATTTCATCTCCTTGGACTGTAGTACTAATTGTAAAGTCTAAAAACTCCTGGCAACGATATATTAAAGTGTGAAATTTCTAGTGAAATTGGTCGAATAGTCCGTCCTGTCTCCGTTTTAACTCATCGATGTTTTAACTCGACCGTTCGGCATTTCGTCTGTGTGTCTAACTGTCTCACGATTACGGCCAAACGCCTCGACCGATTTTGATGATTTTTGCATGAATGTTCCTTATTCCTAGGCCGAGCCATGTATATATACGGGGTTTCCCATTTTTCATTTTGAACCCCTTAAATAAAATAAAAATGGCGGCCGGACCGTTTCTCTCAGTGCAAGCTTTTTTCCAAAGCCAGTTAGTGGCTTAACCGTAAGTCGAATTTAAAAACTAATAGCATTTTGCCAGTAGAAAATTAGATTTTCAACAAAATTGTATTCTTGATTTTTTCCTTATCTCTAACGGTAAGCTCACAAAGTGGCCGTAAACTTCAAATTTGTTAAAAATCGTCTAAGTTTTTGTATTTCAACCATGTTTTTATACGTTTATCATAAACCAATTGAAAAGTGTTCCATAGCTTTTTTGTATATAAAGGTTCAAAGAATTCATATATGCCAGTAAAAAAATGATTGAATTAAAATTAACAAAGTTATTAGCTCAAGAAACAAGCATGTTCAGTAACGAAAGGAAAAAGTTCAACTGTAGGCCTACATAAAAAGTAGTACACATTTTTTGTAATTTTTTTCATAACTGTAAAAAAGTTTCGTAATTTAGTTCTAAATAGAACTGTATAAAAATATTTATCAATTCAAAATTTCTTATTTTGAAAACATCAGTTTTTATGATCCTACTACAAGACTACTAACAAAACTAGGCCTATTTTGAATAGTAATTTAGGAATATACCTTTTGCCCAAAAATGACATATTGTTATAAGAAAGTGTAGAGGATAAATCAAAGAATTAAACTGTATACTTGTAAATTATTATTTTATAAAAGTATTTGACTTAGCTTTACTTGAATTAAAAAATGAGATGAAACAAATGAAACCTCGCGGCGATAAAGGACATACAAAAAATGACCGTTGGACAGCGTGGGAAGTGTTGAGATGGGTTGAGATCACTATCACGACGCTTTAACATCGTTTGTTTTCATTATTTCTAATATTGGATACAATATGGAACTGTAAATACATTGTTAAGTTTTAGTTATTTAAGTATGTAAATATCTAATACTATGTTTTCCCTCAATAACGCGATATTTGTATCTACCTTACGCATTATTAACCTATATAAAACACAATGCCCCCTAAAAGAAAATCTTTAGCTCCAGAAAAGAAAAGAAAAAAACGAGAACTAGAAACCCCGGAATCGCGGGAATTGCAAAATAATGTTTCACCGGCTAAACCTTCTGCTTACTTCCTTACTGGCACACTATTGTTATTTCAACGAGCGAGGTATACTGTTCACAGAACTACTAGTATAGGTCTATATATAGAGATACTAAGAAAACTTACTTCAATTTTCTTTGTTCACGTATTAATATAATGATTTTCGAAGACAACTTAATTTTGACAAGCAGTACTCTAACATTTCGCATAATACTAACGATTTAAAAATAGGCACTTATGTATGTTTTCCTTAAAATTTAGCCCACAACTCAAAAAAGTATTTTCTCAAAATGCATTCTACATAAAAAATGCATAGGCTACATTTTATGAAATACTAACTTATATTAGTAATCAAATTATTTATTCGGAATATTTTTGCTATGGAAGCAAATATTGTAATCTAAATCAAATTGTTCATACAATTTACACTTACTTATTCTCACCTAATCAAAAATAGGTTTATTGTAAAGGAAGTTTACTATAAAGTAGGCCTACTGTAATGAAAGAATTAATTTTGCATACTGGACAATGCAAAAGAGAAAATAAATATTAATTACAGTTTTATTTTAAAAGTATTACCTGCAAGGTTAGCGCTGCGAATAAAACCCAGCATACAGCCATTGTGTCTGTATAGTGTATTAACAAATAAACCCATATTCTGTTTGGGGTTCGCTTTTTACGTTAGTATAACAAGCATATGGTAAACAGCTGATCATACAAATCAATGCAATCATTAATTTTCAAACAAAGAGCGGTAATATTCGTCCATTAGGTAGTGCTTCGTTAACCATAAAATATTTAGGTAGGTTTATTTATTGGCGTAAACCCATCTTTTGTGCATTTAAAATACATAGTTTAGCTAGATTTTCTGTAACGGGGCAATAATCAGCTGCTTATTATAATAACTAAATTGTCATGTAGTTATTTAACAGTTTATTTCTTTTAAACGTGTTTCACCGGTTTTGTTGCTAGGTTTATGTATTTCAACTCATAATATAAAAGCCTAATTTACGTAACAAAATAGTATGGCAAATGCGAATGGTTGTATAAAATCCACCCCCCCAAAAAAACAAAAACACTTTGTGTTAAAAAATAAGACGCCAAGAAAGTTCTAATAAAAAAAGGACTGTATTGATAACATACATTGCTCGCCAATCTTAAATATATACGAGTTACTATTTAATGATAAAATGAATACTCTTCTTTGTAAACTTATATTATATATTACTAGCTGAAAACCCGTGCTTCGCTACAGGGAATTTGTTTTTTGCTACGTCATTATCACTATGATTCATAATTAATTGTAATACTTTTCTCTCATTTTCTTTCATCTATTATTTCACGAAAATGAATTATAACATGTATTTTCAATTAGTTTGGCACTTATTGTTCACTGGTTGCCCGTAAATCGTCACTGTATGTGTGTTGAATAAATTAAATCAATAAAAAAATAAAAAATTCAGAGTGAAGAGCGTGTTCTTTTTCAACCACTAAATCTACAGACTGGTAAATCACAGTCTTAGCTGGGATGTTTACAGATCACTCAGATACGTCTTTAATATGCAAATGAATAAATCGGGTTAGTTTTGATCAGCTTACGTTCAAAATATTTTCATAAAATTATAAGTGCCAAATTTCAGCTCTCTAGCTTTAAGAAAATAATATCAATTAATATTTATTGTTTTGAAAAGTTGTTATTACTTTTTCAATCCTTAGCAGCACGTAACAAAATGTAAAACTGGTTTATTTTTTATATGCATCTTGTAAGAAATAAATGTACAAAATTTCAGCACTCTAGCTTAAAGGAAAGTATAAAAATAAAATAAATATTTATTATTTTTAGGGGTTGATATCACATTTTCACCTCTAGCAGTACGTAACAAAATGTAAAACTCATTTACTTTATATATGTGTTTTGTAAAAAATAAATGTGCAAAATTTCAGCTTTAAGGAAAGTAAAAAAACAACATTTATTGTTTTAGGGGATGTTTCAACCCTGAAAGGCTAAATATTTCAAAATCCTATCTTAGTGAGCCTCTAGCACCTATGAGCAATATGTGTACCAAAATTCACGTTCCTTGGCGGTATTAAATTAATATTTACAGTTATAAGGGTTGTTACTAAATGTTCACCCTTAGCAGAACGTGATTAAATGTAAAACTGGTTTATTTTTTTATATGTATCTTGTATGAAATAAATGTACAAAATTTCAGCTTTCTAGCTCTAAGCAAAGTATACAAATTAATATTTATTGTTTAAGGGGTTGTTACTAAATTTCCACCTCTTAACAGAACTTAATAAAATTTGAAACTGGTTTATTTATCAGTGTGTTGTGTATATTGTAAAAAATATTTACAAAATTTCAGCTCTCTAGCTTTAAAGAAAGTATACAAATGTATATTTATTGTTTTTAGGGGTTGTACCACATTTTAACCCATAGTAGCACGTAACGAAATGTAAAACTGGTTTACTTTTTATGTTTATCGTGTAAGAAATAAGTGTACAAAATGTCAGCTTTCTAGCTTTAAGGAAAGTATAACAAACACTATTTATTGTTTAGGGGTTGTTTCAACCATTAAATGGAAAATATTTTAAAATCCTTTTTTTGGCGCTCCTCTAACGCCTATAAGCAACATGTGCACCAAATTTCACGTTCCTAGGCGGTATGGTGTTTGACATATGTAACAAACAATATTTATTGTCTTAGGGGTTGTTTCAACCCTTAAAAGATAAATATTTTAAAATCCCTTCTTAGTGCGCCCTTAGCACCTATGAGCAATTTGTGTATAAATTTCACTTTCCTAATCGGTATTTCATTAATATTTATAATTTTAGGGGTTGTTGCTCCATTTTTACTTAGCAGAAAGTGACAAAACGTAAAACTGCTTTATTTTTTTATATATATCTTGTAAGAAATAAATGTAAAATTTTTTAGCCTTCTAGCTTTAAGGAAAGCATAACAAACAATATTTATTTTTTTAGGGGTTGTTTCAACCCTTAAAGGAAAAGTATTTTAAAATTCTTTCTTAGTTCGCCTCTAGCTCCTATGTGCAATGTGCGTACCAAATTTCACGTTCCTAGGCGGTATTCAATTAATATTTATAGTTTTAGTTGTTGTTATTACATTTTCACCCTTTAGCAGAACGTCACAAAATTTAAAACAGGTTTACTTTTTATATGTATCGTGTAAGAAATAAATGTACAAAATTTTAGTTTTCTAGCTTTAAGGAAATTATAACAAACAATACTTTTTAGGGGATGTTTCAACCCTTAAATTGCAAATATTATAAACTTCTTTCTTAGTGCGCCTCTAGCTCCTATGAGCAATATGCGTACCAAATTTCACGTTCCTAGGAGGTAGGACGTTTGAGATATACAACAAAAAATGTTTTTGTTTTAGGGGTTGTTTCAACCCTTACAGGCAAATTATTTACAAATTCTTTATTAGTTCGCCTCTTGCTCCTGTGGCAAATACATGTACCAAATTTCACATTCCTAGCAGGTAAGGTTTTTGAGATATATAACAAACAATATTTATTGTTTTAGGGGTTGTTTCAACCCTTACATTCCAAATATTTTAAAATCCGTTCTTATTGTGCCTCTAGTTCCTATGAGCAATATTTGTACCAAATTTAAAGTTCCTAGGTGGTATGGTTTTTGAGAAACTGTGATCAGTCAAAACTACCCCTAAACCCCCAAAACTACCCCTAAAAATTTGAATATCATAATGAAATTTCTTTAGTTTTCCTATTTACATCACAAAGTATACACATGCCAAATTTCATCTCCCTAGTTTCATGAAAAGTGGGAGAATTAGTGATGATGAGTGAGTGAGTGAGGGCTTTGCCTTTTATATGTATAGTTTAGCAGATTCAAATTCCAGTCAAATTGTGTTTTTCGCAAGAAAGTTTTGGGATAGTTTTGATTTCTTCCTTTCTATATGTTTTTTGGGGTGCTGAATCCGAATCTGAGGTTTGCCTACAAAATTTCGTGACGCATCATTGAAAAAATGCAAAAACATGTAAAAAATCACGAGTTTTGGCGGTTTTTTGCTTTTAACTCGAAAAATATCAACTTTTCGTAAATAACCTTCCTATTAAAAAAGAATGTACATCAAATTTACTACAAATTTCATTCCATAAGTAATTTTCTCCGACGAACCGTTCGGGCTCAAGCGCTAATTGAAAATTGGCGTATTTCGACTGTGTCCCCAAAAACCCACATTTTCCACTCCAAAACTGTCATTTAACATATTAAACGTTGTAAATTTGTGAATTCCTTCCTGTTCTATGAATATACCTTATTTAGATCGTATATGTGAAGTTACAAATCATTTTTTCAAAAATTAAATATAAAAATTTTTAAGTTAAATGAAGTCCGAAATTTTACAAATTCAGTTACACAAAGTTGAAATTACAATGAAAATCTTGAAAAATTATTACATAATATTATTATAAGCCGTTCGGGGTATTATTTTTTTAATTTATCTGTTATTTACCATGTTTATCCCAGTTGAGTTGGGGAAACATTACAATCACATAAATTTAAAATAATTTAATTTATTTTTAACCAGTCTAGTAAAATGCTTTTTTATTTTGTTATTTTTTTTTATTGTTTTCTTACAAATGTACTTAGGTTTAAGAATTCATTGTAATTATAAGTAGATGAAGTAACTAATATTTCTTTTTACCAGAACCACGTATTCTATACCAGGGCTATAGACAATGGTAGTTCCAAACCTAGTATTCCCCCACCACCTAATCCGAACAGTTGAATTCAGTCCAGCTCCGGTTCTAGACGTGAAAGGATGCATCCAAATTTTAATTTTAATTTGCAATTAACCGACAAGCCGTATAACCATGGTGCACCATTCGTGTTTAATGTGAAGTGTAATGTGTATGTGCGTATACGTGTGTGTGTAATTTAATTTATTTGTATATGAGGACTCGTAAATGACCCAGTGAGGCTCGAAACCGCGGTCGTCAATATATAAGACGTACGGCATTTTATTTGTAGTTTGCCTTCACATAAGGTACATAGTTGCAGCACATTTCTGAATACGTCTGGGAGTAGTGCAGTTTGACCCGTTGTAACAAAAACAATCCGTCGATGACACATTTTGCATCTTTCAAGTCCGAATATTAGGTTGGTGAAAACGCCTTGTACAAGTACTTGGCCTTGGCTCGTGTGTGAAGGAATCGAATGGAAAGAAAAGGGGCTTTTAAACCAGACGGGCAGTTATAAAATCATTTGGGGAGGCTGGGAGTTAATAAATAAAATCAAAAGACAATAAAGACGGAATTATATTTGCAAGCAAAAAATGTAATATAATGTGGTTTTGAAAAGGTTTTTATTTCCAAGTTTTTATTAACTCGCATTCTTGTCTGTCTGTCTGTTTATTTGTCTATTCGATTTTAAACTAAGTTCTCAATGAGCTAGAGATTTAATACTTTAAATATAACTCCCAACTGAAGACTAAAAAGCATAAAATATTATTGAATTTAAAATAATTTAATATACAAAGTTTTTAAAACTGACTAAAAAGTATATAATAATTTCCCCTAGTCATGAAGATTTATACATATTATTTAGTATGTTTTAAAAACGTGATATATTAAATTTACTTTTTAGTTTATATT
The DNA here is from genome assembly GCA_018207615.1 of Philaenus spumarius. Classification (NCBI taxonomy): domain Eukaryota; kingdom Metazoa; phylum Arthropoda; class Insecta; order Hemiptera; family Aphrophoridae; genus Philaenus; species Philaenus spumarius. Next base: position 301,325 of record JAGFPH010000128.1, on the reverse strand, counting down.
GTTTTATTACCTACTTTAAATGACATAATAATTGAAACCACATTGTATTCAGCTTAAAAGTAGGAGGAGTTCACTAAATGACAGCCTTTAATAATAAATTAGAGCTTTGGAGTGGAAATGTGGGTTTTTGCGGAGACAGCCGAAATACGCCAATTTTCAACTGACGCTTGAGCCCGAACGGTTCGTCGGAGAAAATAACTTATGGAATGAAATTTGTAGAATATTTTATGTACATTCTTTTTTAATAGGAAAGTTATTTACGAAAAGTTTATATTTTTCGAGTTAAAAGCAAAAAACCACAAAAACTCATGATTTTTTACATGTTTTTGCATTTTTTTCAATGATGCGTCACGAAATTTTGTAGGCAAACCTCAGATTCGGATTCAGCACCCCAAAAAACATATAGAAAGGAAGAAATCAAAACTACCCCAAAACTTTCCCTCCAGGGGCTCTTTTAAGCACAAATTGACTGTTATTATTAAGAGATTTTTCAGCTACAAAACCTAACATTCATGAAATGAAATGAAAATCTAAAAATAAGAAAAATTACATTCTATAATATTAGTAGCCTTACTGGATAGCTAATGACAATACGTCTAATTACCTTGAGGTGAATTCCGTCAACTAACCTTGGTTTGATGTGGTTAGTATATCTCTTTTTTCTTACTCACATTACGCGTACAATGGTTTTTGGACCTCAGGATTCAGTATGTGAATCGTATTTAGATACATTTTCCTAAAAAAAAACAATTTTACAAAAAAAAATAAAATACTGAGCGATGCTCGGTCGCCCAAGTACTGTTTTTTGATACTACTAACTGTTTAAAAGTTAGAGTTTTATAAAGTTTTAAAAACACGCGGAAAATATTTTTGAGAAAAAAAAAACTGTTTAAAATCAACAAATACGGTTATTTTTTAAACCATAGTGCAGAATAATTAAGTAACAAAACTGCAGATTTGTCACACTTGAAAAATGAAGTTGAAAAGGGACAAGGCAAAAACCACAGCTGATTACATTTTAACATTTTTATTTGACATTCTTTACACAAACTCGAATGTGTTTCTTTCACTGCTGTCTACCTACCTAAGAAAGATGAAATCAGTCTGGGGCCAGAATTTAGGATCCCAGAAACTCCACTTGGTTGTGGTGATCCTCTAGCACTAGATGGTGCACTAACTGAATAAAAAACATCGAACATTACATTTTAAAATAAGATGCATTTGATAGAAATGTTTTACATGAATGCCAATTTAATGAACCTTAACCTAGTAGAGCTATTAAACCATACATCAAACCATCAGATAATTTGTTACAGACTACTTTATTTATGCTAATGTAATTAAGAGGTGAACTTTGTGTGTGTGTGTGTGGGGGGGGTGGGTGGGTTTGGGGGGGGGGGGGGGGGTGTAGGTGTGTGTTTGTGGTAGTCTTAGAAATTACTGATATTTTTGGTGGACAGTTTAGACTTCCCTTGGACATAGACTTGTTAGTTTTTTTTTAAAAGAAAATGTAATTTCAATGTTTAAAATCAACTACCATAAAAGCGAGTGCAAGTAGGCCCTACGTACGTCCGTGGGTAACAAAATAGTATAGCTCATTTGCATGTATAAAAACATGGTTGAAATACAAAAAACGATTTCTAACAAATTTAAAGTTTACGGCCATTTTGTGAACTTACCGTTAGGACACGGAAAAAAATCAAGGATACAATTTTGTTGAAAATCAAATTTGCTACTAGAAAAATGTTATTAGTTTTCAAATTCGACTTACGGTTAAGCCACAAACTGGCTTTGGAATAAAGCTTACACTGAGAGAAACGGTCCGGCCGCCATTTTAATTTTATTTAAGTGGTTAAAAATGAAAAATGGAAAAACCCGTATACATACATGGCTCGGCCTAGGAATAAGGAACATTCATGCAAAAAATCATCAAAATCGGTCAAGACGTTTGGCCGTAATCGTGAGACAGACAGACACACAGACGAAATGCCGAACGGTCGAGTTAAAACAGAGACCTCGCTTCGCTCGGTCAATTAATATATACACAGTTGACCAGGTGCATTTGCTTTCAAAATATCAACATAGACATTCAAAAGTTGATGACATTGAAATCCTTGCAGTTGTAAGCTATAACCATAATCCCAACTGAATAAAATTTTCGCAAGTTTTAAAAAGATCACATGGTTTTTATTTATTTTTTATTAATAATTTTATTTAATAAAGGAACTGTTAAAATGTAGTAAAATTAACAAGTTGAGCCATTAATTTGTCTGCTGTTGTTAATGCGTTTACACTTTGATCTGTCTCAACCAGAATGATTTATAGCCGTTTAAAACTTGAGTAAAATATTCTTTCTTTTCTGCGGATAACTTCATGTTAACAATAAAATGTTCCGATTTAGAAGTGAATACTTTGGTATTCGCAACGTGTGGTGATACCAATTTAATCGGATGAAATTTTGTTGCTTTTAAGAATAAATTCTTTCACCAAGTAGATGCACAATAAATTAATCCATAACTATAATAGAAACTTAAACATACTGTTTTTTGAGTGTTTGTGCACACTAATTTCCATAATTGTTGAAAAAATTTTGATGTGGTTTCCAGTGATGTGCCGAGATAATATTGGGGTAAAATATGTGTAAATTATGTTGCAACTAACAGAGCTGTGTATGCAAAACCCAAACTGACAGGATGTATCAACATTGCATAAACACCCCTGAAGTCATCGAAACAAAATGATAGCATAAAATCGTGGAAGGTACAATGCCACACAGATGAAGTTGTAGTGGCCTTAGTTGATCAGGAATTCAATAAATAAATATTGTATTGTTTACTCACGATGATCACCTACAGCTCAACACACTGGGTAATAGAGGCGGTAAGTTTAAACAAAAATCACTGAAAACGCTACTTAGTCAATCAGTCTCTAATAGGCCAAAATTTCAGTGGGCTATGCCGGCAAGGATTTTTAGTAAATATTTGTACTGTGGGCCTATAGATACGGGTCTAGATAATATAGGCGCAGTAAGTGGTAAACAAATTGTAGAACTAGAATTGTATTAACTAAATTCAAAAACATAATGAACATGTATACTTACATGATTGGAGAGTTTGTAACGTTCTTGTAACTTGATCAAGTTGGTTTTGAATGCTTGAAAGTTGATTAATATTTTGATTCAAGTTATCTAATGTGACTGCATTCACATTATTTATTTGTTGTTGAATGTTACCTGTAACAACACATGTAATTGAGCGATAAGAGTCTCTTATTTTACTTAATCTCTAGAGTACTTCGCTCACCAATCCCCGCAGTGAAGCAAATGCAAATATATTATTGTGTACTATGATACATCATGGGTATGACAATTGATTAAGACATAAATCTCATGTATAATTTTTAAATTATACAATATGACCAAAATATGATATGGTAAAGCAGTATTTCAAACTGGTCAAATGCGATTAATAAAGAATAACGTTGGGATAATTTCATTTACTTGTTTGTCTTGCTTTTAAATTAATATTCTCAACACCTTAGGTAAAAATTGTGTCTGAAATCTAATTTTTAGAGGAACACCGCCATGAATGTAAACAGACTGTGACTGGAGACTATAAGTTAGAACTTCAGGCTACTTTTTTAACTTCCCGCTAAGAAAATTGAAAATTTTCTAAAATCGGGAAGTTAGGTTTCACTCTGTTTTTCGAAAATCGAGTATTCATCAGATCTCGACGTTTTGAGGTCCTAGGAATCTTCCGTGACCACTCCCGAGAGGGTGTCACCCTGTCTGTATGTATGTGTGTGTGTATGTAAGTATGTGACCCACTTATAACTTTTGAACGGCTTAACCGATTGGATCCTACCAAACGGCGTTCTAAAGAGTTCCATGAAACTTAGATTTCCTGAAAATTTCAACTAATTCGGACCGGTAGGTTCTGAGAAATTTCGAAAAAACTAAGAAATAAAATTTTTTCAAATCAGGTTTTTTTGGAATAACTTTTAAACGGCTTTACCGATCAATTCAAAAATCTATTCAGCTTTTAACCTTGAAAAGCGACGTCGATCGCTACCATTCCGGTCAAAATTGGTTAATTCGTTCGTGAGAATTCGTGAACGAAAGAAAATAAAAAAAAGTGTTTTTTCTCAATTTCTCCGAAATTTTTCATCAGAAAATTTTTTGTTGTCGATTCTTTCAATGGACTTAAAAAACTGCATCGATTGCCGCAAATCGCATAAAAATCGGTTGATTCATTCGCGAGATATCGTGAACAAAAGAAAATCAAGAAAAGTGTTTTTCCTCAATTTCTCCGAAACTTTTCATCTGAAAAATTTTTGTTGTTGATTCTTTCAATGGACTTAAAAAACTGCATCGATTACCGCAAATCGCTTAAAAATCGGTTGATTCATTCAAAAGTTATGGCAGTTCAAAATTTCCAAAAATAGTGTTTGTTGTAATTAAACTTAGTAAGTTTATTTAATTATAGCGGGAAGTTACATGGATGGCCTTTAGGGTCAACCGTTTTCCAAATTTTTTTTAAATACTGTGACTAAAGATATAGTTTTAAGTTACAGTATGTTTACCTACATTCAACATTCAAGGTGGTCCTCTTCTAGAAAAGACTCTGCTTTGGCAGAGACTTGGCAAGTACAGACAAAGATGATGTGAATTGTTGAGCGGAAGAACTCTAGGGTTATTCTAGTTTTAAAGTTGGTTTCTAATGATGGATTGAACTTATTTTTTAAAGTATTTCTTCCGACATTGGCCAAAATTCGTGTGTAAGGAAATAATACGCGACGTTTCTAGAGTATAAATCGACTCTCGTTGTCAAGTGAAAAACTAAAGCTAACGCGCAAATAAACTAAATATAAAATATAAAACTAGAGTTATGTGTGTTGATACTGTTCCTTGTTACAGTGTTTTCTGACATTCAGTTTGAATTTATAGTTTCCTTGACATCTCAGCTCTAGTATTCTAGTTCTGGGTTCCTCCTTATTTTTGATTTTAGTTGTATTATGTAGGTTAGACGTCTTACAAAGCCCTTCTCCTCTAGGTTTATGATTTCTATTTAGTTTATATATTTGTTAGCTTTAATTTTTTAGTTGATAACGAGAGTTGATTTATACTGTCGAAACATCATGAATAATTTTCTCTAGGCTAATATTCCTATAGATTTTAGTAACTTGATTTATATTCCAGGAACGTCATTTTACACATAAATGATGGCCTAGGATTACATTAAATTTTACTAATTTGTATCAATTAACATCTCGATATTACAATGCATAATATGGTATTTATAACTACAGTTAACGTTTCTAAAGTTTTCGAACCAAAGTATAGAATACTTACTTATCAAAGAATTAGCATCTGCTAAGTAGCGATTCGCCTGATTTTGCGCTGTAAATAAAGAAAATAGAAATTACTTTCGGTTGTTTAAGAAACTAAGTTTTAAAATACAAGTTGCACAATACAAAAATCACAATTTCTTACTGACATAAACTCAAATATTTGCTTTTCCATTTTGAAAACTTCCTTCAAACTTTTCGTAGTCTTTGAATGTTTTCCTATGTGACAGGTACTGATTAGTCGAGGATAGGTTAGTTATATTAATTATTACGGTTAGTATATTTTGATGTAAAGGTATTGGAGTTGTGCAAGATACACACGGAAGCGGATGAGGTTGGAAATGTAAACTCGGTCGCGTAAAAGGTCGTGCAACGCAGAACAAAACAACTGCTACAGAGGCAGCGATTGTTTTGTTGGAAATGTCAACAGGATTATAGGACAATCAGAATCTAGAACCTTGGTCAGAGTGGGTTGGTCGATAGGCCAGAGTAGGGTGATCGGCCAGTGATGGTCGGAACATCAGCGAGCCGAGGGGCTACAAGGGAGTATTTTTGTTAAGAAAGAGAGGCCGTGAGATTCGACAATGCGGGGCGGATTAGCTTCGCAGGAATCTCTACACGGGTCAAGATCTGGACCATTTGAACGTCTGGAAGAGTTATCACGAGTCAAGTGAAGGAAGGACGAGGGCGTATTGAAGATAACATACTGAGTGAGCAAAACAGTCTATTGTTAAAGTCACATTGAATTTAGAGTTTTGGGGTTGATTATATAGACGTAGCTCGCTTTAGTTGCCAAACCCGTTCAATCCAGTCTGTCTTGTAAACTCAATACCTAGTATATGAATTGTGTAAGATATTATTGTTAGCTAATATTTAAGAGTGGCACGCTAGACGGGCTGAGCCAAATTTTTTAAATAAGCATAAATAGAAGTATTACCATTGAACCACTGTTTTATTATTATTAATCTGTCCTTTACCAATTTAACCTGTTTGAACCCGGGGAACAAAAAGGGCCTAAAGTCTAAACTAACAGCACCCTCCACCTTTAATAATAATAGTTAGTTCAGCAATGGTAAATCTGGATTCACACTACCCTGGGACGTGCTATAATGGTTTGCACTCAAACAATATGCTGAAATCAGGGTTTGGAATGGTAAAGAGAAGGAGGGCAACTCGAGGCGGAATGACATACGGCAACGCAAGGTTGTAGTGGACTGGACAAGATGGACTTTATGTAACCAGTCTCCCGCCATGTAGTATATGAAATATTAAAGGAGTTCATTTTTATTTTTATAAAGTCTACGGCTGCGCTCGCTAGTCCCGAATCCAGTTTTAGTGTAACCACTTAGTCAGTCTCAATGACCCGTTTCTCTTTACCTTCATAAGTTAGTTGTAAAATCGGACAAGCAGAGGAAAGTGTAATTTTGCGGAATAAACCGGTCGTGTAAGTAAAGATTGTCTGTTTATTTAACGAACCTTTTTCACCATCACCATCCCGGAGGCTCCCAATAGAGCTAAAGGGAGTGACGCTATCACCAGAGAACCTAACAGCTGGACCCTAGACAAGGATCCGGTTACAACTACTCAAGACGTTTGACCATGTTTTCGCCAATGACGACATTGACAAGAGAGCATAACATAGACTAAGGAAAATATACAAAACTTGCATATAAATATTACAACAGAGAACTGTTACTTGACTAACAAACAGGAGCAAAAGGAAAGGTTGTGGAAGAGATAATTAAACAAATAATCTCTAACATTTCTAATGAATTTAATATTCTCTTTTTTTTTATTGACATGGATTTTTTCATTGACATGGAGAATCTTAAAATTAACATTATTGTAAAAATTTGACACAAAATGAGTTTTTAAACAATTGAAAAAACTGGAGTCATTATGACCCAACCGCCAACTAGCCTGTTCACAACCTACGTTTAAAACTACGGTCTTTTTGACCTACATAAGCTGCGTTATAAATGTTATATTTCAATTTACAAACACCACTTTGTTTTTGGTTGACTCAATAAAAGTTCGTAGATTTACTAAATATTTGTGTTGGTTTTTCATTAAAATTGAGTTCTACCAAGTAGTCAATATTGTAAATCGCATACAAGTTGTGGTATACAAGAAATTGTTATTCTTTAAAATTTCATTTCAACTGAAAATGTTAAGTTATAATTACATTTAAAATACAAGCAATGCTTCATTGCAATTATACACATGCAGGATTATTGAAACAGATGGTGGCCAGTATACAAATTAACTGACGGAAACTTATGTTTATTGTAACTTTTGGAACGCAATGTTTTAAGAGTTTTGATTCTTGTCTATTTTTCGTTGTACCTAATCATTTACGAGCAACAGGTGATTTCAATATTCAAGATTCAAATGTTAAATGTTTATTTGATTACCTTGAGAAACATAGCCGGCTCCTACTACACTTTGGCTCCACGCACTGCTAGCCTGAAATGAAAAACCTGTGTTTTTATTTAAGTTTTAATATTGATTGCCAACAATACAATGGTAGGGTACATTAAAGGCTACAAATAAGCCAAATTTTATCAAAATCGTTAGAGCCGTTTAAAAAAAATAATAGACTAACTGATTTTTTGGGTTTTTTTTGCCATAAAGGGGGTTGTTTTTCAAAAATTTTCAAAACCGTTTTTCGTGCATCCATACAGGCCTACTTGACATGTCTGGTGCAAATTTGTTTGAAATCGATTGAATAGTTTTCGCTCTAGCTTTGTATACATACAGACATACATACAGACATACAGACATTTTGTAAAAAACACTTTTTTGGATTCAGGGGTCCCGCTATTTCCACAAAAATCTCAACATCGATTATTTGTTCACAAAAAAAAAAGAAGAAGAGGTAATAAAATAATAACAATTAAAACAAGATTTTCAATAAAGTTAATTTATTGATTTCTTGATTGAATAAATCCTAAACAGATACCACTTATATTATGTTTACAAACTGGAAACATACTGTGACTATAGAGGCTGTAAGTTAGAACTTCAGACTATTTTTTATTTTTAATGTTTGCATTTCTATTATACAAAACAACTTTATTGATGTTCAAAACTTATGTTATGTTTACAAAATGGAACATATTTTTATTTGATTCGATTGGATTGACATCCCTAGTTTGTAGTTTGATGTACAGTATTTAGGTTTTAGATAATTTTATAAAGTGTAAATTGTTTGTATTTCTGTTTTCTTATACATATTTTATTTGGTGATGTTAGACGGAAAGTTAGAGCTTCAGGCAATATTTATTTTAATGCTTGCATTTCCGCTACACAAAACAACATTATTGATGTTACCAATTTAAACTAGTTATGTTTACAAACTGGATAGTGTTAGAACTTGAAACTATTTTATTTTCTTCGATTGATATCCCTAGTTTGTAGATTGATGTACAGTAAACATGAAGTATTTAGGTTTTATAGAATTTTATAAAGTGAAAATTATTGTGTTCCTTCTATGTTGTTCATATTTTATTAGGAAGTGATATTAAGTTGTTTGTAAAAGTACAGGAATAGAGTCAGGTAATTGCGTTTATTTACGTTCGCATTTGCAGCCCGATGTCATTCAAAAGTACGTTTATTATTTTCTATTCACAGAGTTTAATAAGTTGTGAATAGAATTTAGGTTTGTAGTGTTTAATTCGCTGTTTATAATTCTTACATACATTTTTCTAAATTATATTTTCTGTGTGCATTTATTTAAGACGTTTAAAAAATAATAGAATCGAACATTACAATTAATTAGGCCTACATATTAGAGCATTTCTTGTGCATACGTTGTTCCTCTCCTGCAATATGGAGAGATGTCCTGTTGTAAATCGAACATTTTTAATTCTGATTTTTTGTTTTGTTAATAATTAGTTGTACGTTTGTTTTAGTTACTTATACAGTGATTTTATTGTTTGTTTTATGTTGTTTTTTGTTCAGCCTTAATATGTGTTATTTAATTTATGAATCTAATAACTTAAGTTTATTGGAACGAGCCTATAAGTTTATACAAACACTTTTCGAATTAATACTAAAAGGATCGGCCAATGACTATAAAATATATGGCTTTTGCTTTTAGAATTAGCTTTTGAAATATTACCGTTCAATTTTAAAACGTCATAAATAAACAACGTTAAAGGGTTTCGGTAGATTCATTATGGAAATATTTTTATTTGATTTTTAACTAGTTAATCATTAGCTTTAATTTGTCCCCTTATTTACATTTTTTAGGATTATAGAAAAAATGTTATGGTCATAAATGTACTAAATATGGAAGCCTACTTAATAAGGCAAGACAGGAAAAAAACTAGTGCCTGGTTGAAATTTTGGTTTGTAGCAGTATGGAATATAACAGAGGCGAAGTATTCATATAGCCAATATGGCAGCAATATTTGTCTTCATAATTTTTAATAATTTACCTTTATCTAGTACAAACTAAACAGATTTTGTTACAAACTTGTTACAACCACTCCTATATGAACATTGTGTTTTAACTTTACTAACACATTTTCAGGTGAGTTTGAGGAACAAGTTGCTTAAAATGTTAATGTTTATTTTATGTTTAGCGATTCATGTATTAGTAATCCATATTGGTAACACAAATATACAATTATCCATCAGTTAACTATATTCTAGACATATGTATTGTAATGATTATTTTTACATAAAATCAATGTTTTCTGATTTTTATTGGGCGGTTCCCCTTAAACTCCACTTTCCTGAAACTTGTTTTTTTTAACACAAATGACCAGTTATTTTGGAAACATTAGAGATAAAGATTTGAAACTTTTACAACTGTTGTTGTGTCCACTACATCTATGGAATTTAAAAGTAACTTTTTAAATTTTACGTTTTTTCAGTTTTTTTATGCATTTTTAAATGTCATAGAAAATGTATTTTATAAGTGGTTTACGAACAAAATAATAAAAAATACGGTTATTTAGAAGAAATCCTTCTTTATAATTTAGTAAAAGTAGACTATGTATAACACAATCCCTAAAACTTTCATTCTATAGTTGTAATTTGTTTTGAGATAGAAGCCTCCAAAACGTTAAAATTAATATGGCCTAGATACAACCTAATATGTACCTAATTACATTAATTACACTTCCATTAAAATCTATAACATGTATTTCGTCAGATGATATTCTTCAATGTAATCAAACTGTTTTCAATAGAGGTTATTTATAAATACGATTAGGCCAAACGCATTTTTTAAACAGATGTAAGTAATTTATCTTTGAGAAACTTACCTGCAATGCGAGCACAGCGAATAATACCCAGCATACGGTCATGATGTCTGAATAGTCGATTTGAACAAGTCTAATAACAAGTTTAGTTTTTCCCCCAGTTTTTATACTTAAACCGAATAATGTAAACATATGGTAAACATCTGATCATACACATTAATACTCATACCAAGCTATCAATCAAAGATCGGAAATAATAAGTGATTAACGATTGTAATAATCGTGCATTAGAAGTCGATTCTTTAACGGCGAAATACGCAGGCCAAGGCGTAAATATATTGTGCTCGCAACAATATACCGTAATTGGTGTAAAAACCAATGACGAAAACATGTGTTGATCAAGTAGTTCTTATTGGAATTTAAAAATTAGTTGCGTAGTTAAATAACTGAAACAGAGAACGATTATGTTGTCGTTTAGGATTAAAAAAAATTAAAACAGACTTATATGTTCGCTTTATCTTGTTTAAAGTCACATATAACTTAGGCCCGAAGATAGTTGAAAAGTTATTTATGATCATTGATTGCCTTACTGGACTGAATATATTAGACTATGTTACCTTATTTTTACCGAATTTCCATATAAAAGATAAGCTATTGTAGTCACTCTTATTATGAGAACTGAGATTGGGAGTGCACCGATCATTATAAGAACACATTTGGGGTGTCATTAAGCATTTTATACATGTTTATATTTATGTGTTTGCACTTAAACGGCCGCATTTTAAGTCCGATTTGGTCCAAATTTCGTACACGCGTTGGTTTTCTAAGTCGATCGGACGAGTTCGTTTGCCAAAAATCTAACAAGCGGAAGCACGTGTTTTGACTATGAGCTTTTTCGTAGTAAAATGAAGTTAGTTGGGTTTTTTTTTATAAAAAATAAATATGAGAGATTATTCTGCACATTTTGTTTTTACACGACCTTATAGCCCGTCTGGTTCCCACAAAATTAATCAATCAAAACGTAAACTACCATAAAAATATCCTGTTCAAATAAACGTGGGGATTTTACCGTGTTGGCAGCTTTTGATCCAAGGCCAACGGACGAGATGCATACTCGCGAATCATGATTGTCCGCTGCGAGCGAAGCGAAAACGTTCATAATTTGAGACCTCAAGGTCGAGGTGTAAACTCGCAAAACGAGTGTTTTCCGCTGCGAGCGGAACGAAGTAGCGCGTGAACCTGGGCTGAATGCTGAGGTGTAAACAAATTCTACTAATACATTTCGTATAGGGAGGCAGCTATTCAGCACCTTCGAGAGTAGACCAATTTCCCAAATAGTTGGTTGAAAAGGCAGTAAAAAAAACTATTTTCAACCAGCATGCCAAATTCGGCATTGCGGAAGTGACAGTGCTCTCTCTCTCCATCGGCTCTTCGCATGCAGCTCCAAACACCACGCCTTTGGAACTGTGAAGTGGAAATCGGTAACATCGAAGCCACTTATCGATAATATCAAGTGAAAATGGGGTGATTCTGTTCCACAGTGCCTATACGCGAGCCATCACTGATTTATTATTGTGTACTAGTGGACCCGGCAATGCTTCGCGAGTAATCGATTTAATTTTAATTGTAGTTATTCCATTTCATTACCGTACTTTGACTTAAGTAATCGAATTGCAAATGGTTTTCATGTTATTTAAGAATAATATTACACAAATTTAGATTTATAGTTTGTAGGAAGTTAGTGCAATTTAGTTTTATTGTATAGTGGTAGCTATCCCATTCTAAACTCTTTGATTGTAGTGACCATATTCTCTAAACAATCCTGGTACTAATGTGTGTAAACTGTGAAATTTTAGTGAAATTAGTTTAGTAGTTTGTGAAAATATAGAAAAAGCAAATGTATCGATTATTATTGAATTTTAAGGGTAGTTATTCCATTTTCGTCCCTTTGACTTAAGTAATCGGAATGCAAATGGTACTTATTTATATCAGTTAAAAATAATATTACGTAAATTTTAGCTTGTAGGATGTTAGTTTAATTTTTATTTATTGTATAGGGGTAGCAACCCCATTTCAAGACCAATAACTCATGTTGTGGCGGTTCACTTCACCATTGCTCCGAAATGTAGCCTCGTTACGCCAAAAAATGTTACGGAAAAGTTTTGATTTTGTTGAAATTGTTCTCTCTCCCATAAACAAAAGTAATCATATAAGGGTGTATTTTATTGCCTTTAAGAATCCTAAACACTGAAGCCTATACCTGAATCGAGATCTATCCTCCTTGAGGAGTTCTGTGGGTTTAGTAGAACTGTTGCCAATACCTCTGGTGCCCTATCTCTTCTTACAGACCTAACGAGTTCTATACCTTTGTTGCGATCAGATTGGACTCGTCTTGTTTCACGAACACGATTGGCGAGCCTTTGAAGGGAGTTTTGAAGGGAGTTACGTGAAGGATGTTAACATACAGATTGCAGTAGCTGTGTAATTCTGAAAACATTCTCCTAACACCATAAATATCTAGAATGCCTCATTTGTGTGTATCATCTTAAAGAAAAACTATGCTGTATTAAATTTTACTAAGGACACTTAAAGAAACTAACTGATAACAGCAGACTGCAAGTTTAACTTCCCCAAACAGTACTCACTCTTCTAAAACCAAACAAAGTAAGGGATGGCGATAAGGCCGTTATTGGGTACAAGACAAAAGTCATTCCAGTCCATAAGCATTGAGATTGTTAAATCATGAATATCATTGTTTGCGTGTCTTTGGCCTGTTATAAATGAGAACTTCAATTTGTATCTGTTTAAAGTGTGATTGAGTAATATAGGCCTACGATAAAGAGTGTTGGAAAATAAGTTTTTCCATTTTGAAACGGTTATATATAAAGTAAAACTGTAAATACGAAAAATGTTTGTTTTTGAAAGATCTTTTCAATTATGTGCTTCACGACTAACGTTAGTATTAGGAGTTTTTGATTTTTAATCTGTTTTGTTTTTCAAAAATTGTATGTATTTTTAAAATTTGAAAATTTTTTAGGAAGAGATAACTTAAGCACATCTTCGGAAAGGGTATCTTTTCATGAATATAAGATAAAAATGTGATTTTTGTAGGCGGATAACAATAAAACTAACTTTAAAACACTACTTTTTGGACGTTTTATAAAACCCTGTACATACTCAGTAAGATAAGTTAAAAATTTTTTCCAAAAAGACCAGTGAACAACGACCTTTAAAAGCGATATCACTCGACCTACCTTTACATTTGAAAATTTTCCAAAAACGAGCCCACCGCCCCAAAAAAGCTTTTTATAGCATTTTTGAGATTTGAACAAATTGTTACTGACTTCTTAAGGGTCTAAATAGCAATCGGGATAGTCTGTAGCTCATTTGGTTCAGTCCCTATACATTGAGCATGGGTGGTCTGATTCACCGTGTATACAGGATGTTTCGTAATGACTCTGCAATATTCTAGGATTATGATTCAGCACATAAGAATGAAAAAAATCAATTACACATGTGTCTGGAAACGCTTTGTTTTCCCTATAGCTGCCATTTTGTGTTTTCACTAAATAATTTTTATTTGGAGAATTTATATCGTGCCGGATACTCTGAAGCATTTCCTTTTTGCCTTTCCTCCATCGCTGAGGAAAAGCTTTAAAGAAATCCCCTCACTTCACGATGATAGTGCGGTGTAACCCCATCTTGTTGAAAGTACACTTCTTTATCATCATGCAGGTTCTGTAAATTTTGAATAATATCCTACTTCGTAGCATTTGTAAATAAGCTTTATTGGTGACTGTTTAAAGAAATATGGCATTACTACGTAGCTTTCATAATTGAATAGCTAGTAATAATTTGGCAACCACTTTCCATCCTTAAACTTTCTCCAGCTTTCCTACCTCAATGTAAAGCGAGTAGCTTTCCTTTGCCTCTTTCTTATCACAAATGTGTCTACGTGGGCGCAGCACGCTTCTTCATCGAGCTGCCAGGGTACAATCAATAATGTGTCCCGTTGATAGTTCTAATGCTTGTAATGAAATAGCTAAATGTTCGATGTTGAACAACAAGGTCAATTTCATAGTAGATTCAAGTTTTAGAATCGAATTAAGTGCCGAAATACCACCTAAGGGCTTTCATAGTTGAAGAACATACATTTCAAAGCGATCTAAGTTCTAACAAATAAAAAATCTTTTTTTTTATTTCAAAGCTATCTAAGTTCCAGCATTGTATTTGGATAACATAATAGAACTCCGATCCAATGCAATATTTTGTTCCACTGGAAATTCGACTTTTTTGGCGCTATCTATTGGGGAAACGAAGGAAGCTGGTTGGAAACACCAATGCTTACAATGCTTTCTCCCTAGCGCTACCTCGCGGCGCGATCATGTACTATTTTCGTGAACACCTTTTTTCCGGCACACAACCCCCGTATGGATGCAAGATCTATTTATTATTCATGATCTATGGTTCCAGCCAATGCATGTCTAAAAAAGATCTATGTTTCAACTATGTGGTTGTAGTTACTTCAGTCACCCACAGAATGCGTGACCTGTAAGTCCAGAGGGCAGGGCACTTCAAAATAATCTATGTGCTAGGCATGCCGTGGCAGCGCTTTCAGACTGTCAATAGACAGTCATGGATATAAAACAATTTGAGAAGACTTTTTACTAGGAGTTAGATCTGTTTGAAAAAAATCACAGGCATTGATTTATTTAGGGATTGTACTGTCTATTAATTAAACTAATTCTGTGTTATTAAATTTAGAATAAGTTTTTATTATTGTATTGAAGATTTAAAAATTATGTATATATAAAAATAGTTTTTGACAAACATGCAGTGTTTTTCATTTCTCCAAAATGTTACTTTTGGCACTTAGATTGCTTTGAAATGAATGTCTTCAGTTGTGTGAGGTGAAAGTTTTTTCTATATTTTAATATGCCATAAACGAGATCGTACCAGGTAATAAAACAAGGCCAAACATTAATCTGAGTTTGCAATAAATACTACAATAATAGTGATATAATTGTTTTTTACTTTTTACTTCTAAAGTGATTATTTATTTTATAAATTACTAGCTAAAGTACCCGTTCTTCGCACGGGTTAGAAAGGTTCACGGGGCGTAGCCCGAGGGGATTTTAAGGAAGTGAATAGGCCTATAACTTGCATGGGTTAAAGATCTACCTTTGTGTAAAGTTTCAGCCCAGTCGGTTCAGTAGTTTTTGTGTTTACCCGGAACATCAGACACACACACACACACACACACACACACAGAAACCACCTCTCTTTTATAATATTATAGATGTCAAGATAGCCTTATTTGATTATCAAACAAACTTACCAATAGCCTAAACTTGAAAGGATAATTTCTAAATTTGTATTACCTGTAAAGTATCATAATACACAAGTTAAAATCAGTTTGTAATAATGCATCGATTTTGAAAGTAAATCTTTCATACCGAACTAGTGTAATTTAACAAAGGCAAAGGATAAGTATAAATGTATAACTTTGTGCAACCTCTAGCAACAAATTCAAACATGTTTTTAATCATCTATGACCTGCCCTGTACAACTTTAGCAGCATGCACAACCACGTGATGGATTCAATTTGCAACTTGTCAATAACTGATTGAACTTATTGTATTCAATATTAATGCTTGCCTTTTCTTCTACAGTTGAAAACTGGTTCGATGAATATATTGAAAATTCGAGGAATACTATAAAGTTTAACAAACACTGTGTTTTCGGCAGACTTCAATTTCTTTTAAGTGAAGTGCAAAGTTTAATATTCATAACGACTCTGACTAATTGTTCAAATATTCGACGGTTCTGGACCATCTATGGCACTACCTGTTTTGAAACGTTCAAGAACGTTCTTGAATGTTCTAGAAACCAACCATTGGCTACGGACAGGGTTGCCAGATCCTAGAGAACACTCAAAATACGAGTAATTTTTTACATATTTTATTATATTGCAAACTTACTTTTTTAATTGTGTGGTAAAGAGAAAATTGTTATACATTTTATTTGAGGTTAAACTTAAATTTTTCATCGGAGCGAGCAGATTTACGAATGTCAGGCTTGGAATTCACAAATTTAAAACAAATTTTTAGATTCTATTTAAAAGTTTACAAATTTCTGTACCTCTGCCTGTCTGTACAAGCTGTTCGTTCAAACGATTTCTTTATTTAGTTCATATATGAACGACAATTAATACTAAAAACTCGCTCACATCCAGGTTCGATACAGGTACAGACAAAATTTAAAAGAAACACATTTTGTTAACATTGCACCAACACCTACTTCAACAGTTAAAAACAATTTTGCCCATCTTAGGTCCACTCTTTCAACTGATTTTACAATTGTAACTTGAACCTCCCTCAAAACGCAATAATTATCTTCTGTGTTTATCTTAGATCATTATACAAATCTTTCAAGCACGAAAGTTTTGCTGGATTATGAAAATAATTAGAAATCTACATTTTTATTAATACATATTTTTATAGTCGATCCTTAAAAAAATAAATAGATAACTTTTTATTGAAATCACTGACCTCTGATCTAAATTATTAGTCTGTTTTACAGCATGAAAGGCTTATTATAGTAAATCCCTACAAGAATTGAGAAGGCAAAAATCACAACTGATTACATTTTAACATTATTTTTTATTTGACATTCTTTACACAAACTTGAATGAGTTTCTTTCACTGCTGTCTACCTACAAAATAGATGTAGCAAGTTGATTGCCGGTTTTCATTGCTGAATTTATCATCCCAAAAACTCCACTGGATGGTGAATCGCTGCCGCTAGATGGTGCAATTACTGAATCAAAAACATCAGGCATTACATTTTAAAAATAAGATGCATCTGATAGAAATGTTTTAAATGAATGCCAATTAATTAATCTTAACCTAGTAGAGCTATTGAACATTTATCCAACTATCAGATAATTGGTTTCAGTCTACTTTATCTACGCTAATGTAATAAAGAGGTGAACTTTGTGGGTGCGTGTGTTGGTGTGAAGGTGAGTGTTAGTGTTAGTGAGGGAGGGTTTGTTTGTGTGAGAGGGAGTGTGGACGTTTTAGTGTTTGTGATAATCTTAGAAAAGATTTATCTTTTTGATTAAAAGTTTAGACTTTTGTTTAAGTATTATAAGATTAACAAAAAAAACAAAAACAAAAAAAAAAACATGTTATTTCATTAAAATTAACTATCATAAAAGCGAATTATGTACTTACGTGTGTGAGTAACAAAATACTATAGCGCATGCGCGTGGTAGTGTAAAATAAGTATTATTTAAAAAAATATGTTAAATTATTAAACTGCTGTCAACAATAAATCCCACTTCAAACATACAACAGTTGATTTCGCTCATCATCTGTAATGTGTTGACAAAACCTTGACTAGATTATACTTTAGGGTTATTTTATTTACAAGTTTACAATTTAAACCAAAACAAACTTCTTATAATGTCTGTATGTCAGTTGTTTTTGTAAATGAATTTAGGTTATAAAACTAATTTAGGTTATAAAATCAATATCAGGTTATTAGGCTATTTGGGTGTAATATGGTTAGATATTTCTAAACTAGTAAAATGTGTATGTATATGTAAATAGTTGGAGGATAAGAGATAAATTAAAATAAATAACCCCGATCGGCTGTGTGTCTGTCTCACGATTACGGCCAAACGCCTTGACCGATTGTCAGGATTTTTTGCATGAATGTTCCTTTTTCCTAGGCCGGCCGATGTATATGTCCGGTTTTTTCCATTTTTAACCCCTTAAATTAAATAAAAATGGCGGCCGCTCCGTTTCTCTCAGTTTAAGCGTTTTTCCAAAGAAAGTTTGTGACTTAACCGTAAGTTGAATTGAAAAACTAATAACATTTTGCGGGTAGTAAATTTGATGTTTTACAAAATTGTTTTCTTGATTGTTTCCGTATCTCTAACAGTAAGCTCACAAAATGGCCGCAACTTCAAATTTGTTAAAAATCGTCCTCGTTTTTGTATTTTAACCATGTTTTTTTCGATTATTCTTTAGATATCTTCATAAAACCTTATAATTTTATGGGGAGGGAGAGCGAGAGTGCTACCTGATAGTTTGCTCTTTCCTGCGCTACGTCAGTGTGGTCGCTGTGACTATGAGTGAGTTGTGGAGGGGGAGCCGAGATAAGTGTTTAATTTTAATTTAATTTAAAATAAATAATTTAATTTTAAAGTTTTCTCTTGTGGATTAAACAAATAATGACAAAAAACTTAATTATTTGTAATAAGACATAGGATATACAGTAAATAAATAAAAATATTACACACAATAATCAGTCTTTTTTGGAATTGTATACTTAACTAGTTGCCCGATCCGGCTTTGCACGGTTAGATAAATCAATATAAATGTGTATTAACAACAAAAAATAATAATAATAAAAATATTAATAAATTTATTATACTATGTATTTCTTATGGGGATTTTTAGTACGTTTGACCCCCCCCCCCCCTAAAATGACGAATTTTTTAAAACATTTTTTACGGAGCACCTACATCCCTAGTGGAAGCTACAGTTCAAATTTAATTCCAATCCGTTCGGTGGTTATTGAAATTTCGTGATGAGTGAGTCAGTGAGTGGTATTCGGATTATATACGAGACGGATATGTCTCGTATAAATAGATTTATATAATTATATTTGAGCACTAACAAACATAAACACCATCAAAATTAATAAAACGTTTGTTTTTCAATTATAATTACCTTCTACTATCCTTTTATGAACTTCATTGCTTTCCGTTATGAACAGATTATTCCATCAACATCGTATTGAATTCTCCTAAAGTCTAATATTTTAATTTGACAAAACTGATCAGCTTACGGTGACCAATCCACCGTAGTTTAGTTACGTTGAGCAGATCACTGATCAGAACGGAAATAGTCGTCTGCTATTTCATTCAACCGATGTCAGATCAGTTTGCGTTCTGGGACAACGATTCCCACCGCTGAACACCAATCAGTGCGGCTGAACTCAACCAATGCCACACAGATGAAGTTGTAGTGGTCTTAGTTGAACAAGAGTTCAATAAATATTGTATTGTTTACCCATGATGATCGCCTACAGCGCATTTTTGAAACACACCGGGTAATAGATGTTGTAAGTTTAAACAAATATCACTGAAAACGCTGCTTAGCCAAACGCTATTTACTCTCATACATTAAGTAAACGATAAAACTCCTACGAAGGTTGGGGAGGTTAGAACTACAGCAAGGGAGGTGCACTTGCCGCGTGTGCCCCGATAACAGCCCCGATAAAGTTGCAGCGGGCTATGCCGCCATTTTTAGTAAATATTACTGCTGTATAGATACAGGTCTAGATAATAGAGATCCAGTAAGACTTACTTAGTGGTGAAATTGTAATAGCGTTATCTTTTGCTTGACTAAATTCTATCAAATAATGAACACTTTCTGTTGTATACTTACATGATTGAACAGACTGTAAACTGTTTATGATGTCGCCAAGTTGGTTTTGAATTGTTGAAAGTTGATTAATATTTTGTCCCAAGTTGTCTAACGTTATTGCATTCACATTATTTAATTGTTGTTGTATGGTACCTGTAACAACACCTCTTATTTTACTTAAACATTAGAGGGCTCCTCCCCCTGCTCGCCCACCGTCTCTCACGGCGAAGCAAATCTAAACAGATTATAGTATACTATGACAATTTTAAGAGAATGACGATTGATTAGGACACAGATTATTTTTTTTTTAAAATGTAATCAAAATGCGATACGATAAAACAGTATTTAAAACTGGTCAAATGAGGCTAGTAAAGAATAAAGTTTTCATAATTTTATTAGTTATAGGGGTGTTTGAATCTAGCCTAAATCAAATGTTGACTGGGGAGAGTGATTACCTGATTCTACATTTGCCAATTTGGTTGCTATGGTAATAAATCTAAACGTTTTTAAGACATGTGTGTTGGTTCAGTATATAGGCCTAATATAAAATTGGATTAAGCTTATGATCCAAATCAGCTGTTTTATTTGTAATATGTAACAACAGACGTTTGAATTATAATACGGTAAGCCTTTTTAGGCTTATAGTTTAGTTTGTTTTGTTGAGTTTGTTTTAATTTTGTAACCCAACCTAAATAATTAAGTGATTATAAATTTCCTAAGTTGGTTGCTACGGTAATGAATGTAAAATAAATACATCCAACACACGTGTGTGGTTCAGAATAGGCCACATTGAATTATGTTGTCGAAAAAGTTTTTAATTTAAATCAGCTGTTTTATCAGTTATATTGCTGGCACAGATATCCCCATATTTTCAAAATTTCAAATCCTTAGAATCAACATTATGCAAAATCCTTTCTTATTGTAGGCCTAACATAGTGGTATTAAGGTACCTTGAAAACTTTAAGGCTAAAGCTATCATAGTTTTGGTTGTACGTTGATTATCAATGAATCAGTCAGTCAATATGTCAGTCATTCAGTCAGTCAATGAGTCAGTCAACCAATCAGTCTATCAGTCAATCAGTCAGTCAGTTTATCAGTCTGTCTGTCAGTCAATTAGTGTGTCAATCAGTCAATCAACCAATCTGTCTGCCAGTCAGTCAGTATGTCAATCAGTCAGTCTGTCGGTCAGCCAAGACTTATTTTTTTGAATTTATAAATACAGAATTAAGAGTAATTATTCTTCAAAGTTCCCACACTGTTTAAGATTTTTCTAAATGGAAATTATGTGCAAATAGAGCGAGCATAGATTAGTAACGAGTTTTATACAAGCAACATGAAGTTGGTAATAATAGTATATATTTTTAGAAATCTAAATAATATAGCGTAAATAATGATTTTGTTGGAAATTATACCAATTACATCGACCAGTTATTTGTGATTGATGTACAATAAAAAAACATACAAATACAGATATTGTTTTAAAATTATTTTTTGGAAGACATTTATTTATATTACTACTTCGTTTAGTTTTTAAGTGGTTATATATTAAAGGGCGAAAAAAACAGAGCCTAAAACAAAACCAAGTGTTAATACGTGTAGCCTATCTATATGGCCAACCGGTGTTATATTGGACATTAATTTTACTTGTTTTATAAAATGTTCTCAACACAACTTAAGTAAAAAATATGTCTGAAAGATAATATATTAGACTTGGCAAATAAAGACAAAGATTATGTGAATTGCTGAGCGGAAGAACTCTAGGGTTATTCTAGTTTTAAAGTTAGTTTCTAAAGATGGATTGAACATATTTAAAAAAATATTTCTTCGAACATTTGCCGAAATTTGTGTCTAACGAAATAATATGCGACGTTTCTAGAGTATAAATCAACTCTCGTTATCAAGTGAAAAAACTAAAGTTAACACATAAATAAACTAAATATAAAATATAAAACTAGAGTTATATGTGTTTCTTGTTACAGGGTTTTCTGTTATTCATTTAATATTTTTAGTATTCTAGTTTTGGGTTCCTCCTTATTTTTGACTTTAGTTGTATTTTTTAGGTTAGACGTCTTAGAAAGACCTTCTCCTCTAGGTTTATGATTTCTATTTTAGTTTATTCTATTTCTATTCTAGTTTAATAAATATTTAATATATATTTTAGTTAGTTATTTAGTTATTTTAGTTTAGTTAGGTATTTAGTTAGCTTTAGTTTTTTAGTTGATAACGAGAGTTGATTGTACTATCGAAACATAGTGTATAATTTTCTCTAGGGTGGAGGGGATAAATCACAACTGTTCGCTCTGTAATTATTTGAAAGCTAAAGAAGACAGTTTCCATTTTTTAGCGATTTGTCCGATCTTGGGAACAATTAGGAAACGGTATTTTGGGAAATTAGAGTTGAGTTGGGAGGAGTTACTTAACCAGCTAAACGGGGAAAATTGGAAGTATCTTGTTCAGTACGTGCAACAGGCTTGGCAATATAGATGGGAATTAATCCGCGAATTTAATTATTAACGTTATGTATTTATATTTGTATTTGTTTTCATGTCTTTGTTTCTCCCCCTCAATCATTTGTTTATATTATTTATGTTGTTGTATGTCTTTATCTTAAAAATGTAGTAGACATAAGAATAATATGAGATGTTACCAACCTGGCAGACGGTTATACAAAACCAGTGCCATTTAATGCAGGCATGTATACTTTTTTTGTACATTTCGAATTATAAATAAAGCATTGTTATTATTATTATTATTATTAATTTTCTCTAGGCTAATGTTCCTGTAGTTTTTAGTCACTTGATTTACTTTCCAGGAACATCTTGTGGGGTTTCACACATAAATGATTTCCTAGGATTACATAAAAATTTACTAATTTGTATCAATTAAAATCTCGGATATTACAATGCATAATATAGTATTTATAATTACAATTAACGTTTCTAAAGTTTTCGAACCAAAGTACAGAATACTTACCTATCAAAGAATTAGCATCGGCTAAGTAGCTATTCGCCTGATTTTGCGCTGTAAATAAAGCAAATATAAATTACTTTCGATTGTTAAGAAACAAAGTTTTAAAGTACAAGTTGCCCAAGTACAAAAACCTCAATTATTTATTAACATATACTCAAACATTTGTTTTTTCAATTTGAAAACTTCCTTCAAATTTTCGTAGTTTTTAATGGTTTCCTAAGTAACAAGTACCCTCCAAATTTAATAATAATACTAATAATAGTTAGTTCAGCAATGGTAAATCTGGATTCACACTGACTTTGGACGTGCTATAATGGCTTGCACTCAAACAATATGCTGAAATCAGGGTTTGGATTGGTAAAGAGGGGATTGCAATTCGAGGCTGAATGATATACGGCAGCGCAAGGTTTTAGTGGACTGGACGAGACTTACGTTATGTAACCATGTCTCCCGCCTTGTAGTAATATCAAATATTGAGGATGGAAGGCGTTCGTTTTTTCTAAAGTCTACGGCTGTCTTCGCCCGCACTTTCCAGTCCCGAATCTAGCTGTACTATAACCACTCAAACCCACGGATCCATTTTCCTTTACCTTCATAAGTTAGTTGTAAGATCGGACCAGCAGAGACAAGTGTAACTTTTGCGGAATAAACTCAGCAATCTTTTATAGGGTGAAGATAGTCCTGTTATTTAACGACCCTTCTCCACCACCACCATCCTGACAACGTCCGGAGGTTTGCAATAGAGCCAAAGGGAGTGACTCAATCGTAAGGAACCCAATAGCTGAACTCTAGGCAAGGATCTGGTCACATCTACTCAAGACGTTTCTAAGAATTGTTTAAATGGAAAAAAAAAAACACAATATTTAGTAAATTCTACAACATTTAGAATTGAGTTCTTACGACCATGGTTTTGTCAGTGACGGCATGGACAATAGAACTTAACATAGAAGGGAAATATAGAAAACAGATATATAAATATTACAAAAGAGAACAGTTACTTGGCTAACAAACAAAAGTAATGGGAAAGGGTGTAGAAGATCGTGGGATTGTCTATTATTGGCAGACAATGGTTTATCAGAGGGGAGTTTGACATAAATTCTACCTAATCATGTAGTACAAGGTTAGAGTCTTTACAAAATAATCGCTAACATTTTTAATGAATTTATTTGCAATTTTTTGTAAACATCTGACACTTTATTAGTTTTTAAATAATTGGACAAACTAGAGTCATTAATGACTCAACCGCCAACTTCTTTTATGTTCAATTAACCTACATTTAAAACTACGGCCCGTTTGGCTTACATAACCTTCATTACAAATGTTACATTTCATTTTATAAACACCACTTTTTTCATGACTCAATAAAATTTCATAGAATTTACTAAATATTGTGCTTTTTTTCATAAAAATTAAGTTCTACCAGGTACCTTCAGTCAATAGTGTAAATCGTATAAAATAAATGCTGTTCTTTAAAAATTAATTTCTAATGCAAATTTTAAATTCATAATTAAATATAAAATACTAGCAATGCTTCACTGCAATTATACACATACAGGATTATTGAAACAGATGGTTTCCAGTACAAATTACCTGACGTAAACTTATGTTTATGGTAACTTTGGAACGCAATGTTTTAAAAGTTTAGATTTTTGTCTATTTTTTGTTGTATCGAATCATTTACGAGCAACAAGCGTTTTAAATGTTCAAGATTCAAAGGTTAAACGGATATTTTAAATTGATTACCTTGAGAAACATAGCTGCTGGCTCCTCCTACACTTTGGCTCCACGCACTGCTAGCCTGAAATGAAAAACCTGTGTTTATATTTAAGTTTTGATATTGAATGCCAAAAATACAATATTATGTAACTGTACACACTATAATGCATTTTTGTTTAACTATTACAAAATACAATTTTTTATACATATTTGTATTACATTTCATTATTTAATTGTGTTGTCAAAAAGTTCTGTCCACCTAAACAAGATTGACAAACAAAATAAATTCCATTTTAAACATATCTCATATTATTTACAAATACATTTAAGGTCTATTAGACAGTTGCGTGACGTAACAGTGATAAAACTGTTTTCAATAGAGGTTATTTATTAATACGATTATTCCTCATATTATTTTAAACAGCTTTAAGCAATTTATCTTTGAGAAACTTACCTGCAATGCGAGCACAGCGAATAATACCCAGTATACGGTCATGATGTCTGAATAGTCGATTTAACTGATTTGTCGATACAAGTCTAATAACAAGTTTAGTTTTTCCCCCAGTTTTTATACTTAAACCGAATAATGGAAACATATGGTAAACATCTGCTCATACACATTAATACTCATACCAAGCTATCAATCAAAGATAGGAAATAATAAGTGATTAACGATTCTAGTAATCGTGCATTAGAAGTCGATTATTTAACCGTAAAATACGCAGGCCAAGGCGTAAATACATTGTGCTCGCAACAATATACCGTAATTGGTGCAAAAATGAATGACAAAAAGATGATGTTGCAGTTTTGGATTAAAAAAATAAGCAGACTTAAATGTTCGCTTTATCTTGTCTAATGTAACATTTTTAACTTAGGCCCGATGATAGTTGAAAAGTAATTTATGATCATTGACTGCCTTACTGGACAGGTTATTTTAATAAAATTAATTATTTTAATTTTGCATTAATATTTGCAACATAAACTACTTTAAATTAGGTTTGATAATGACGTAGGCAAAACAGCGTAACCAGTAGAAAAAAAGAACCAAATAAAGGACTGTGAGCAGTACGCAAAAACATAAGGTGACAGTCAGGTAATTTACGGTCCAGCTGCACTGTGTAACACACGGTTGCAGTAGTGATGTGTAGGTGACATTTTACATAAAGTCGTAAATTTTACTATTTTTGCGAAGGAAATTTTTATTGAAATACAAAAGGTTTCCGAGATTCAGAACAACTCGTAAAAATTATGATACAATAATATGCCTTTATTAATTTTGCATTTAAAAAATACAATAGAACTGTGCAAATGATGAAATAGTATCATGAATATAAATATGATAAAATAACAGGGAGTTTTGTACAAAAATAAGTGAAAAAGTCCCATTTCTATGCAAAAACATACTCCATACCTATGATTCTGCAGCCAGTTGATTACAGAATTATTTCATCTTACCTACGTTCCTTCTGCCTTCATCATAATATTGTGGGAGGATATATAATTACTACGTTCAAATGATACACTAAAAATAAATATATTGGAAAGTCTCTACTTCCACTGAGAACCACTCACTTATTAGCGAATTTCCATAGGAAAGTTGAGCTACGGCAGTGACTCTTATAGTGAGGTAGGGGAGTGGTTCCCTGAACACGTTTTGTGTTATCATTATAAATAAAATTGAATATGTATAGGTGATCAACTTAAGGAGGCCACCATTAAGGTCTCACAAAGTATTAATTTTACAGTAAATTTTAATTGGGAACCTTTCCTTGTTTTTTGAGAAGTTAACATATATGTAGTTAAAATATTTATTTGTAAATGGCCGCCAATTTACAATATGGCGGTCAACCTTGAAATTTGTTTTGGAAACCTTTATTTTTATGACGGATTTGGGTTTTACATGCAATTTTAAAACATTTTTATTCTTGGTGTTATTAACCGTTTAACTGTTAGGAGCGCTGAAGTTGGAGAAACTCTTATTTCAACAATTATTAAAGAGGCATGTTTTACAATTTGCAAACAATAAAACTTAAAGTGCATTACTTTTTACAATAGAATGTTAAAAAGCTGTTGCAATTTCACAAATAGTTTATTTTATACAAAAAAACGTACTTAAATTACTGTTAAAAGTTGCTAAATAGCTTACATGATAATTAATTGTACTATTTTAACAGATTTCTTCTCCTATATCGTAAAGCGTACACACATAGTATTGTAAGAACCTTGTTTGTATCATGGCAAGGAAATGTTTTGGGACACAAAAAGGCAGTCAAGATGAATTAATTTATTATGACTTAAAAAGCACTTTGAAGCAGGTTTTCAAAGTGTCCTCCATCTTCATAAATACATGCGTGAGCCTGTGCAAGTAATTTATGGCTCTTGCTAACGTTATGCAAAATGTCCATCATTTTGTTGCACATTTCTTCTTCCCAAGCATACCTATCGGTGTACAGTTAGTCCTTCAAGTGTCCCCACAGAAAGAGTTCTAGTGAGTTTAGGTCCGGGGACCTTGATGGCCAAACTACATTCCCGTTTGTGGCTATCACCATTGTATTTGGATAACCTAATAGAACTCCGATCCAATGCAATATTTTTTTCCACTGGAAATTCCACGATAGTGGCGTTATCTATTGGGAAAACGACAGAAGCTGTATGAAACACCAATGATACCAATGATTTCTCCCTAGCGCTACCTCGCGGCGCGATCATGTACTATTTTCGCGACAACCTTTTTTCCGGCACACAGCCCCCGTATGGATGCAAGATCTATTTATTTTTCATGAACTATGCTATCACTCTATCTGGGAAGTTACCAATCAGAAAGTCGGTAGCTGCGTGAGCGTTGTGTGCCGGAGCTCCGTCGTGTTGGAACATATGTTGCATTCTCGCATTCAGCGGCAAATCATCAATAGTGGGCAACAAAACTTTTTCTAACAACTGAATGTAGCGGGCTGTTTTAAGAGTTCCATGGTACAAATGGACAGCCAAGACACGATTACCCAATATTTCGCACCAGCAGTTTATGGGAAATCTAACTTGGTGATCACGCTGTCTTACAACCAGAAGGTTTTCTGTTGACCAGTAATGGTTGTTTTTACGGTTAAAAATGCTATTAATCGAAAAATTGGCCTCATCTTTCCAAATAATGCTACGACGCTGGTTAACAGTACTAATGGCGGTTGGTTACAAAGCAATTACAAGGTTAGAAGAGGTAAAAACAAAAGTGAAAATTTGCAACAATGAAACATCAGGTTATTGCCTAGCAACACAATCATGTTACTGTTGTTATACTGTATTTGCACTTGCAATACATAGTGGTTGCGTTAGCGATTTTCGATTTTTTAAATAATTTAAGTATGTTTTTTGTATAAAATGAAGTATTTGTGAAATGGAAACAGTTTTTTAACACTCCATTGTAAAAATATTGCACTTTGAATTAAATTTGATTGTTTGCAAATGCTGAAACATGCCTCTTTAATAATTGTTCAAATAAGAGTTTCTGAAACTTGCAACGCTACTGGCGGCTAAACGGTTAAGTTAAAAAAAAAAAAAAAAAAACACTAGGAATAAAAAAGTCTTAAAATTGCATGTAAAACTCAAATCCGTCATACAAAAAATGGGTTTGCATAAGAAATTTCAAAGTTGACCGCCATATTGGAAAATATACAGGATGTCCCCGAACTCTCTGGTCCCTTCTGTGGATTTGTTCCTGGGATCGAGACAAACATATTTCACAATATAAATTTGGGTCTACGGTGCTTAATTTTTCATATGTCTGTATGTCTTGAAAAAAATCATATCTAGAAAACGGTTATAAGAGAAATTACGTCTTTGTTATTTTTTTTATAAACGAAAGCATGCGATTTAATTGTTACAGTTTGATATTAATATTGAAGTTAAATAATAAAAATTGCATTTCTTCTTAAAAAGTGTATTCTGTTATTTCGTGCAAAAAAATATAATAAAAAGAATATAAACAGACAATTATTTAGGTAAAACATGGCTGCCGGCCAATAAGAACAAGACCCCACTTGGCCGCACTGTATCTATCACTGTGACTGTAGAAGCAACATGCTACTAGCGCAACTGGTGTTAGAATGCATAACTACATATAGCCCAGTCAATAAAGGGTTTGAGTCGGAACTAATTAGTGAAAAGCTGATTTTTCATGGATGTTAGTTGATTATGTAAGGAATATTTTCTGAAAAGTCCCCGCCCCTCCCCCTATTGATTCCCTCCCTACCCCCCTTAAAGCCTTAAAGTTCACTTTTGAAAGACTTTATTATTTTGTCAATATCTAAGAGATAAACAGTGATAGAGTCATTTTTATTTCGTTATTCTAATCCTTATAATATTCTCCATCAAAAATGTTCATTGCGTTTAAGCTATAAAACTATTATTTACCGTGTATTTTAAAATTTAATGTTAAAATTTTAACTTTTATATAACAATAATTACATGTTTAGCAATTTTTTATTAATATGAGACTAGTTAGTTATGAAAAAATTGCACAAATAAAACTTTTAGGGTATTTTGCAATCTTTATATTGATATAAGTTTTATAAATGTTAATAGGAAAGTCGGTAGGGTTAAATTTAGACCAAAAGTTCCATTAATTTACAATACGGCTGATTTTTTTTATAAGTACATTAAAGTATGTAGATTAACATAAAAAAAGTTTACCAGTCTATCAATTTCCCAATGTCGAAAAAAATCGATTATAATTTTTTTTCGATTATCCTTAATATTTCAAGCTGGGATGAAGATAGAGAAAAATAATACCACCGTGTAGGGGAGTAATTTTCAACAAAAAAGGTCATATGTATTTATTTCGTTCGCGCAATGGTTTGTCTGGAAAAAATCATCGATAATGCAGGTATGTATTTTGCAGCAGGGGACTCAGCATAAATGTTTAAAATATATATTTTAACTCCTACGTCAAGTATCAATTCGGTATATTAAAATTCGGCCAATTTAGAATGAGCCAACGCTTCATATATGAATAAGATGTCCCCTTTTAGTGATTTCCCCTGCTGCAAAATACATACCTGCATTATCGAATTTTTTCCAGACAAACCATTGCTCGGACGAAATAAATACATATGACCTTTTTTGTTGAAAAATACCTCCCCTACACGGTGGTATTTTTTATTTTTCTCTATCTTCATCCCAGCTCGAAATATTAAGGATAATCGAAAAAAAATGATAATCGATTTTTTTTTCGACTTTGGGAAATCGATAGACTGGTAAACTTTTTTTATGTTAATCTACATACTTTAAGGTACTTATAAAAAAAATCAGCCGTATTGCAAATTACTGGTAGTTGTAACCTATACCGACTGGGCTATAAGTGCAGACAGTTGACTTAATCGGCCTGGCAAAGGGAGATTGAGCGGCGCCGGGCGTACGAGTCCTCGCGCGCCGGATCAGCCACTTGGCATATCAGCGGTCAATCTGCAGTAAAGGCCTATTGTTTGGAATTTAATTTGTATAGCTGGTCTAATTATGGGTATTACAATGGTAAAATAGACGTAAACATTTATTTTACTTTTTTATTATTTGTTTATTTTCTGGTATTTATTATTGCAGTGATAAACACACAATATGATTTCTTTTAGCCAAGCCAATAAAGGGGAAAAATAGGCCTTTGATGGATATAATTAATTATCGAAAAGCTGAAATTTTTTTATAAAATTGTTAATGTTCTTTATATTAGGAGAGCCAATTTTGGTTCGGAGGATATTCCTAACCTTAAGTCATTAGGACCGTTCCATTATCAATCAAATATGGATCCACCATGCCCCGGACTGGCTAAAACCAGCAGGTGTCAAGCAGCAGAACATGCTTTGTTTACTGTCAATTTATTAATACACCGATTTATTAATACTGTTGGAAACGCTTGGGCCTGAGAACCAAACAATCTACTTTTGATAACCAGTAACTGGACGATTACATGGAAAAGTGTATTGCAGTATTTCCAAAATCATCTATAAGTTGAACGACAAGAGGAAGATTAATCTGTTTGCTTATGCCATAACAGGTTGTGACACAACATTTTCTTTCTTTTATCTGGGAAAAATAAAATCTTTGGACATTTTACAAAAGTCAGAAGAAACTCAAACACAAGCGTCGGTGTTTCTACGTCAAGATGATTCCAAAAAAGAACTGAAAACAAACGAGGAAAATTTTATCTTAACAGAAAAAGCACACGAACTTCAATGAAGCTCGTTACTTGCAAAAAATTGACAAAAATCTTTAATATAAGGTCAAACTTCGACCTTGCAAAGCATCCCCCTCTCATCAGCATTTGTTCAGGGTTTATTTGCAAGAGCAGGCATGGCTTGGTAACCGATTGGATGCTATAGTTTGGAGTTGGAAGATGGAAAAGATGAAAGAAAATGGAGGGGTTACAGGAAAGCTTTAACACCAACACTAAGTTATAAGACTTTTGTGACTGATGACCTTCTGCACCTCGTGTCTTGCAGCTGTAAGACATCTTGTCTTAAATATTGTGGGTGTCGGAAAGTAGAACTTAATTTTTCAGCCATGTGTGAGCACTGTAAAGGGCTTTCCTGTGATAGCAGTCCTAATAATGTAGATAAAATAATTGATGATCAAGACGAAACTGGATTGGAATAAAACAATAGCAAGAACATTTTCACTGTCTTATAAATAAAACTGAAATACTCTACTTTTATGTGCCAGTATTGTAGGCTATATATTCCAGACAATTTTAAGATATTGTAAATAAATAGCAATTTGAGTGATGGGTGGATGGTCTATGATGGTGTTTTGATAGTAAACAAAACATTTTCCGCTGCTTGACACCTGTCGGTGCCGGTTTTAGCAAGTACGGGACACGGCGCGGCAGGTCCATAGGTGGTGGATAATGGAACGTCCTTAATAACTTAGGGTTTTAAATAATCCAACAAACCAAAACTGGCTCTCCTAATATAAAGAACATTAACAATTTTATAAACAAAATTTCAAGTTTTCACTAATTATATCCAACAAAGGCCTATTTCTTTCCTTTATTGACTTGGCTAAATAAAATTATATTGTGCGTTTATCAGCCCAATAATAAATGCCAGGGAAAAAATAAAAGGAAAAAATACGTCTATTTTACCATTGTAATACCCATAATTAGACCAGCTATACAAATAAAAGTCCAAACAATAGGTCTTTACTGCAGATTGACCGCTGATATGCCAACGGGCTGATCCGGCCCGCGAGGACTCGTACTCCCGCGCCACGATATCTCCCTTTGCCAGGCCGATTAAGTCAACTGGCTGCACTTAACATTTATAAAACTTATATCAACATAAAGATTACAAAATACCCTAAAAGTTTTATTTGAGCAATTTTTTCATAACTAGTCTCATATTAATAAATAATTCTACCACGCAGCTGGACCGCTGACGTGAGTTGAGCAAATTTCCAAAATTAAGTTTATATGCCTATGTTTTAGGGTTTCAACCAACAATTTTGGAAATAGGTCTACTCACGAAGGCGTTGAACAGCTGTTTGTGTGTATGCAATATATTAGTAGAATTTGTTTCCTCTAGTGGCCTCGCGAGTTTGCACCACTTGGCTTCGTACCGGGTACTTTTATGGTATTTTACGTTTTGGTCGATTTTGGGGGACCCAAGCGAGCTATAAGGTCGCGTAAAAAAACAAAATGTGCAGAATAACATCCTACATTTACATTTTTAGAAAAAAAAGTTCATTCTCCTAGTCAAAATCTCAAAAAATAGTTACTTCCTGTAAAAAAACGTACTTCCGGTTATTGGATTGTTTTGGCTAACGAACTCGTCCGAGCGACATAGACTACCAACACGTGTACCAAATTTGGACCAATTCGGACTTAAAATGCGGCCGCTAGAGTGCGAACAAACACACACACACACATATATATATGAATTTTAATGACACCCCAAAACGTGTTCTGGGCACCATGATCGGTGCTCATTTGCTACTCCCTATGTTGGGTCTCACCATAAGGGCCACTGCAATAGCTAATTTTTCCTAAATTCGCTAAAAATTGCTAAACATGTAATTATTGTAATATAAAAGTTAAAATTTTAACATTAAATTTAAAAATACACGGTAAATAACTGTTTTATAGCTTAAACGAAATGAACATTTTTGATAGAGAATATTATAAGAGTTAGAATAACGAAATAAAAATGTCTCTATCGCTTTTTATCTCTTAGATATTGACAAAATAAAAAAGTCTTTCAAAAGTGAACTTTAAAGGGGGGTAGGGGGGAACAAGAGGGGAGGGGTGGGGACTTTTGTGTAAATACTCCTCTCATATTACTGTAACATCTGAAAAAATTTAAGCTTTTGACTAATTACTTCCAATAAAGGCCTATTTTTCCCTTTATTGACTGGGCTAATAGCAGTACGGGTAAAATCTTTAGCTGTCTTTCCCGGGCTACAGTCGATTCCACGTTCACCGTTCAGTACAGGTTTTACGGGAGAATAGACATGCTGCTACCATTACAGGGAACATCTCGTTTATTGTCATGCGAGTTGCGTCAACTGACCGAGCGTTGCATGGGAGTTTATGTTTTTTAGTTGGCTATTATCGGTGAGACTGTCGTATGGATCAGAGCTCTATAACAAGGGCTATACCATTTTGATCATTTAAAGTGACCCAGTATCGATCGCCTATGACGTCACTATGCTGACACGCACCAACTGGTAATATTTCAGTAATGTGCGCGCAGTCGTTAACTCGCTGTTGTAACTCGATGGAAAAGCTTCAGTAAAATAAAGTTTAAATATTCTTAATCTACATAAACTACAGATTCTAACAGTATAAAAAACTTTTATTTTAATAGGTATTTCGAATTTTAATAATTGAAAATATTTGAGAATTATCACAGACTGACATGAAAAAGTTACTAAGCGAGGTAATTTTTAATTTTTGGGTTGTAAACAAACTTTCAGCGGGAAAGTTGTAGCCAATGAATTGATCTAAACTATCCAATTCACCGATTTGTGATAAAATGATTACATCATTATGAAACTGTTTTTTAAATGAGCGCGAGGAGGTGCCTTGCCGAAACTCCCGAAGTACAGTTGTTTGATAAGGGAATAACGTTTATGTGCATATTTCTTTGTTATAAAGTGATTCTTTTAATTAAATATGAAACTAATTTTTTTACGTAATTACGATTTTCTTTTTCCATCATTGATCTCTAATTTTATTTCTTTAAATGTACGTAATAATGATATTATTTTTTAAACGTTAACCTCCAACTTAACTTTCTGTTTCCACTTCAATAATATCAAATTTTAATTATAAATTATAATTAGTTTATGTTAATATAAAATGCTTACTTTTTTTCTAGCTGGCATAATTACCTGGGGACAAGTGATTTACTATATTACGTTAAAATAACAATATGTACATAAACGTGATTCCCTTATCAAACAACTGTACGTCGGGAGTGGTGGCAAGGCACCTCCTCGCGCTCATTTAAAAACCGATTTCATAATGATATAATTATTTTATCACAAATCGGTGAATTGAATAGTTTAGATCAATTCATTGGCTACAACTTTCCCGCTGGAAGTTTGTTTATAACCCAAAAATAAAAAATTTCCTCGCTTAGTAACTTTTCCATGTCAGTCAGTGATAATTCTCAAATATTTTCAATTATTAAAATTCGAAATACCTGTTAAAATAAAAGTTTTTTATACTGTTAGAATTCGTACTTTATGTAGATTAAGAATATCTAAGTTTTATTTTATTGAAGCTTTTCCGTCGAGTTACAACAGCGAGTAAACGACTGCGCGCACAAGGAGTCCACTGCTCTAGAATTGCAGTTATCAGCACAGTGACGTCAGAGTGAAACTGGCGGCACAGTGCCGAGATCAAAGAAACGGTTTAGCCCTTGTTATAGAGCCCTGGTATGGATAGCATGGCTTATGGGCGCTCTGTACTGCACGGTGAACGTGGTATCGCCTGTAGACCTGGGAAATATCACTTTCAATATTCATAGCTGTAATTAAAAATTATTAATTTCGATACTGTGTGACGAAAAATAACTATCGTAAAAAACATGTACATGATTTATTGCGTCAAATCGAATGTCACAAGAAAAAACCAAAAGTTGAATAGACGAATTAACATTTAGCAATCTTGCAAAACAGTTTTGCCAGATTGACATTAGCTGAAGTCATTTTTTTTTTTAAAGTAAGAAGTGTTACCAACTTATATATTTTTACAAACTGAAAACATACAGTGTCTGGAGACTTTAAGTTAGTTTAGCCCAAGTTTGTTTGTTTTGAAACCTGAAAAATAATCTATAATATATAAGAGGCTTTGTCCTGATGAATGACTGAGTGACGTAGACTCAACGTAGAGCAAAAACTGCTTAAGATAAAAATACGAAAATTTAAAGGTATATTTTATGGGGCCATAGACGCACACTAAGTAAGAATTTTACAAAAATGTGATTTTAAAGCGTAAATATAGTGAAAATTCTGGGATCACTCCCAGCCATATAACATATAAAATAGCTATTCGGATAAAAAGCTTAGTATCATATGTTTGTTTACATTCATTAACATAGCAATGAAATTTAGAATCAGTTTATTATTCTTCTCAACCCTGTATTCTAATTCAGTTCAAACGTCTGTTTTTACATATTATAGTTAAAACAACTGAAAAATTCTCATAATTTTAGGTTAGGCTTATACTGAGTCAAAACACGTTTATTGAAAGCATTGACCATAGCAACCAACTTAGAAAATTTAGAATAAGTTTATTATTATTCACAACGGTCAGCTTTTTAGTTTAAATTAACAAAACAAAAGCAAACACAAACAAAAATCAACGAAAATTGTGTACTACTGTATTATAATTTAATTCAAACATCAATTGTTACATATTGTAAATAAAACCGCAGATTTGGATCTAAAGCTTAACATAATTTTTGGTTAGGCCTTCAATGAACAAATTTACTGTAGAATCAGTTAAATTATTACCTGAATTATTCTCCGAAACTAACAATTTCTTTTAGATTAGGTAAAATTAAGCAAAAGGCTTACTGTATTATAAGTCAAACATTTGGTGTTAAATTTTGTTTCCTTTAGTTGGCAATATAAAAAAATAAAAATAGAATTGTTGATTATTGATTACTTAAATATTAAAGGTAAAATTATAACGATTGTCGTAATTCGAATTTATTGGTCACCACTCAATTGTAAAAATATCAGAGTATACAATAATCTGTTTGCATTGGCTTTACCGTGGGTTTTAGTGAGCGAAGTGAGCAGGGGGCGAAGCCCTCTAGTCTATACTATACGCGACTTGGTCCTGACCACATGACATAGAATCAACATAGAGCAAGATAAAAATACGAAAATTTAAAAGTATATTCTTATGTGGTCAAAGACGCACACTACGACAGGATTTAGCAACATTTAGATTTTAAAGAGTAAAAACGGGAAAATGACAGATAAAACAGCTGATTCGGATCTAAAGCTTTAGCAACACATGTTTGTTGAATGCATTTACATTCATTATCATAGAAACCAACTTAGCAAATTTAGAATCAGTTTATCACAATCTACATCTTTTTTAGATTAAATTAACAAAATAAAAGCAAACACAAACAAAAATCTACGAAAAATGCTTACTGTATTATAATTTACAAACAACAGCTGATTTGTATCAAAAGATTAACACAATTTTATGATAGGCCTGTCAGTTCTCTGAACCAACACACATTCTTGAAAGCCTTTACATTTATTACAATAGCAACCTACTTGGCAAATTTAGGGTTGGTTACTTTATTTTAACGATCAACAGCATTTTAGGTTACGTTTATATTGCTCTACTTATAAAATACCCTGTCATTCCCACCAAAAAACCTGGCCACACTGCGCATGCGTCAGGATATAGGATAACGCATTTCTACCACCCTACCGTAATCCAAGAGCCTCTGTACTAATCAATTGTCATTTTATTTATTGAAAATAACAGATTATACAATACTATAATCTGTTTCAATTTGCTTCGCCGCATTGTTAACTATTCAAGGTTTATTAAGACAAATCTACATTTTGAACGCTTATTTTCTATTGTTAGATCTTTTATGTTTTGTGTACGAAAGTTATTTTGTTTTTGGTGACAGTGAAGTTTTTAGATTCTTTAGTTTTGTACAAACATAACCGAAATGGTTCAACTTTAACCTACATTTTTTATTTCTGCTAAGTTTATTTCTCTCGTGATTTCTATAATTTTTGCTTCCGGGAGTTTTGTTTTCGTTTTTGTTCTCAGTAAAGTAAATTTTCAGAATGTACAAAAAGTTCTCTGCATTTAACCACGCTGACCTTCATAATTACCAGTTTATGATGGTAAATTATCTGACTGAATTAACTAGCTCGGAATGAAATTACCACTTTCATTTAAATACATTATTTAACATTGGTCTTGTTTAATGTAATCGGATAAATTAAAAATGACATAAAATATGCTGGTTCCAATATGAAAAGTTTAGTAGACCGCGAAATTCCCCATTTTGTGGTTATTGACTAAATTCAAAACTATCACGAAAATGAACTTTAAGTGGCCTATTTAAGCGTCCTAAAAGAAGTCGGTTCTGTTATTATTTAGCTTTGGTCGGTACAACGCACCTAGACCTAAATAATTATAAGCCGTTTAATAATGGTTTTATTAACTGAATACAGTATTTTAAATTCAGAGTGACTGAAATAAGTTGTTTAATTAAAGAAAACATTTAGATACATGATACTTGCGTTGTTTTGTAGTTTAAGCTTATACATGTTCAAAATGACCACTGTTATACACTGATACCCCCATCATGACAATGGGCTAGTACAGAATGGCAAACTAATTGAACTGTATTTAAAGGAATCAAAACCATTTTTGATCTGTCGTTTCAGCTGTTCCAGTGTCCTTAGTTTTGTGCCATACACTCCAAAGGTAAATAGCCTACATGGCTGTTAAGTCTGGAGATCACGCCAGATACTCTGAAGCACTTCCTCTTTGCCTTATCCATCGCCGAGAAAAGGGTGTTCAAGAAATCTTGTTGAAAGTACACTTTTTCATCGTCATACAGGTCCTATACAGCAGGAATAATCTTGTTTTTTTAGCATTTGTTAATAAGCTTCATCGGTGACTGCTCGAAGGAAATTAGTTTAACTTTACCAATTGAAGATAGACCACATCATACTGTTAGGCCTGTTAAATTTACTGGCATCCCTTCAATTATGTGTGGACTATTATAGTAAACCCCTGTGAAAACTCACAGGCGGATTAATTAGATACACACCAGAAATACATCATTTATACAAAATACTATTTAAAAACAACACGTTTTATCTAGGCCTACCTAACTATGCTGACGGGGATTTTTAACTCAGTAAATGTGTACAAAACTATAAGGATTATAAAACTGTAGGAATATTTGTTAAAATAATGTATTTATATATGTTATTTATTTAGAGAAAGGTAAAACTATTACATTTTAATTGCTTTTTATTTTATAATGATAGATCAATAATGATATAGAAGTTATTATATTATAGTGAAGAAATTAATAATCGAATACGTTTATATGTTATGCGAAGATGTACGAATGTTTCCTAAATTAAACGAATAGATATATCTTCTTTAAATTTGTATAAACGAATATTTTGATGATAAAAGCTTGTATTAATATACAGTTTATAACCTCAAAGCAAATATTATAACGTATTATAAATTACAGCTAGTAGTTCTATAACTCATATTTAAAAAAATCAACTTCGTAAGAAATTATAATGATTGAAGTTGTAAACATAACACCAAATTATAATCTACACTGGGTTTGTTTCAGTATTACAAGATGATGGTTGAAATCAGCTGTTATATATTATATGTTACTCACGTACGTATGTACGGACGTACAATCGCTTTTATAGGAGTTGATTGTCGTTAGCCCAGTAAACACAGTCATGCCTGTTAGTTGTTCCATTAAGTTTGAAGATTGCTTCATCCAACCAAACAATCCTAAATCAATAAACATTTTTTCATTTGCCATACGCATGTGCCGAAACCATTCACAAAACTGAACTCGCCCGTCTGGTTCGTCGTGGGTGTATGGGTCACCCATTCTTCGAACACTATCTTTTTTAATAGCACTCTCACAAAAGCATTGGCTAAGAGATTTGTTTGGGAATCGTGTAAAACTCAGCATTACCACATCGAGGTTTTCATTACTTGTACAGATATGTCTCGGTCCAGATCGCTTCTTTGTTCACATTTCTCATTGTTCCATGTGTCTCAAACATGTCACGAATCCTTGCTGTTGGTGGTTGTGTTCCAAATTCCATTTACCAAAATTTTTGAACTACTTGAAAATTCTGTCTTC
Source organism: Philaenus spumarius (assembly GCA_018207615.1). Taxonomy (NCBI): domain Eukaryota; kingdom Metazoa; phylum Arthropoda; class Insecta; order Hemiptera; family Aphrophoridae; genus Philaenus; species Philaenus spumarius. The sequence goes on along the minus strand of JAGFPH010000128.1, from coordinate 262,247 downwards.
CAGTAACACTTTAAAACCCATTTACGTTGATCAAAAGACAACAAACTGAGATTCATCCATATCACATTCGAAATGAGAAAATAATAACAGTGAGTTACATTGTAAGAAAAACATAAGTTTTGAGTGAACTATCTACTGATGTAGGTTACAAACACCAAATGTTTTCTGTAATTAATATTTCAGTTCGATATACGTAAGATACTCTGTGAATGTATAAATGCAAGAACTCAAACAATGTTACTGTCCCTTTCACTCTGAGTTACTGATTTTAGTCTATAATAAAAATACAAATTATGAAAACTGTATATTACTACTGTAAAACTGTAATAATCATTACAAACTACGAAATTAACGACCTAACAAAATAATTTAAGTCGATTACTAACATTAAACTGAACTATTGACAAGATTAACAACTATTTCTAGCCTAAGAAGATTTTGTAGTCTTACACTACATGACTAGATGAATTATAACACAGACTCGACATTTGTTTCAATGACATTCAAAAATGAATACAAACTGATAGTAATTAGCCTACAAATGTCATTTCTGTTGCGATGTTGTTGTAGTTGCAATAAATCAATAAGGCAATATACAGAGTAAACATGTCTTGATACACTGTGCACAACAATTAGCTAAAAACCATTCACATGAGGGTTCATTTTTATTGCCGGTAAACGTTCTAAATTGTAATAGGCAACTTATTTAAATGTGTACATATAATTGTTATATATATATACTAGGGGCTCTGCCCCTGGACGCTTCGCGTCCCAACCCCACCTCGGCCTTCGGCCTCAATGGCTGCTTCGCTTCGCTCGCAGTTGGAAAATTTGCTAAAGAATCTCGTTAATCTTTGGCTCGTTTGTAGATAGGTGACCGAGCATAAATCAGCTGTTTTATTTGGCAGGGGACTCAAACTCATTAAACATTATCTCCATAAGATTAACATGGGAAATTTGAAGGATTGTGTGCCGGAGCTCCTTCTCGGGTGAATAGCGGCTGAACGGATGATTGGATCTTAAATTTGATGCAAAATCGTTAGTTTGAAGATACATTTTCTACAACTTTTGTATTTAACATTTTTTCTATCTCTTACCGTTTTCTTGCTAAATGCGCTCAAAGTGGGAAAAATGAAGAAATTCAAAAAAATCGAAAAAATCGTTCCCGCCCAATAGGTGGTTCCAAAATAAAAAATATTAAATTCTGGCAATTTACCCAAAAGTTTCTCGTCGAGAGCTTTAATTCAAGTATGAGGTTGATGGGGCTCCGATTACGGAAAGTGCCTAATAATTAATGTCAGTGAATGAGTGAAATCGTCTAGCTTTAAGGACGTTGGGCGGAGCCTCCCTTCTCGGATGAATAGTGGCTAAATGGATGATTGGATCTTGAATCTGACGGAAAATCTCTCCTTTGAAATTTAATTTTCTACAACTTTTGTATTTAACATTTTTTGCTATCTTACCGTTTTCTTACAAAGTGAAAAAATGAAAAAATTTAAAAAATCTTTCCCGCCCAAAAGGTGCTTGCAAAATTAAAAAATGTTAACTTCTGGCAATTTTCCCAAAAGTTTCTCGTCGAGAGCTTTAATCCAAGTATAAGGTTGAGGGGGGTCCGATTACGAGAAGTGCCTAATAATTAATGTCAGTAAACAGTGAAACCGGCTAGCTTTAAGAACGTTGGGAGGAGGTTCCCTTCTCGGATGAATAGTGGCTAATTGGATGATTGGATCTTAAATCTGATGAAAAATCGTTAGTCTGAAATAAAATTTTCTACAACTTTTGTATTTAACATTTTTTGCTATCTCTTACCGTTTTCTTACTAAACGCGCTCAAAGTGGAAAAATGAAAAAATTTAAAAAATTTAAAAAATCTTTCCAGCCCAAAAGGTGCTTCCAAAATTAAAAAATGTTAACTTCTGGCAATTTTCCCAAAAGTTTCTCGTCGAGAGCTTTAATTCAAGTATAAGGTTGAGGGGGGTCCGATTACGGGAAGTGCCTAATAATTAATGTCAGTAAACAGTGAAACGGCTAGCTTTAAGAACGTTGGGAGGAGGTTCCCTTCTCGGATGAATAGTGGCTAAATGGATGATTGGATCTTAAATCTGATGAAAAATCGTTAGTCTGAAATTAAATTTTCTACAACTTTTGTATTTAACATTTTTTGCTATCTCTTACCGTTTTCTTACTAAACGCGCTCAAAGTGGAAAAATGAAAAAATTTAAAAAATTTAAAAAATTGAAAAAATCTTTCCCGCCCAAAAGGTGCTTCCAAAAATAAAAAATGTTAACTTCTGACAATTTTCCCAAAAGTTTCTCGTCGAGAGCTTTAATTCAAGTATAAGGTTGAGGGGGGTCCGATTACGGGAAGTGCATAATAATTAATGTCAGTAAACAGTGAAACCGGCTAGCTTTAAGAACGTTGGGCGGAGCTTCCCTTCTCGGATGAATAGTGACTAAATGGATGATTGGATCTTAAATCTGATGAAAAATCGTTAGTCTGAAAT
>JAGFPH010000128.1:220029-236087 GCA_018207615.1 Philaenus spumarius | reverse complement strand
CGCCAAAATGATATCATTTTGACAGACGCCAATATGATATCATTTTGACAGTCCACAGCCTGTGTAAAGTGTGATGGAAATCAGTCTTACAAACCTGTGTATATCAAAGCTGTTGTTGTATTAGTCACATTACTTCTTTATTTTTCCAGAAGATAGTGTCCGCAACTTTCCAGTATTGAAATATTTGCATAGACCTGTCAAACCCTTGTCAGGTAGCAGTAATCCCTAGTGTCCGCAATTGACCGCTTTAATGATGTGTCCGCAATAGTCCGTGTCCGCAATTGACCGGTATTCATTCACCGACGCCCGCAGCTGTTTTCCTAATTAGTCACCTTTTAGCTTCCCCACTAGCTCAAGTAACTTTTTTACCCGAATCATAATTTCCGAAATTTTATAAAAAATTTGAGAAGAACATAAAAAAATAAGATCAACGATACTAAACAAGGGCAAATTTGATAAAAAAACAAACAATATTGAGGTGATAAGAAATATAGATAGTCTGTTTAAAGCTTGTAATAATAAAGTTGGTTTTCTGTAACAATATGACAATGAAATTACATTATATATTACAAAAATAATAAATATTAACTATATACATTAACTACTGTACCAAACTTTTAGGTACTACAAACTTATAGGCATAATACAAATAATATTTTACAAACTATTATAAGAATATTCTAGACTCTAGATTATGTTTAGATGAATATGGGACCAGGGTAGTTTTCATTAGTGCAGTTGTTGATTCCAGCGAGAGGTCATCTCTTACTGTGAATCTGCAAGTAAAGAAGGGCTATATAACATGTCAATTAAATTTAATAGTACATATTTTTTTGGAAAAAAATCAATAATGAAAATATCTCGATTGAATTAAAAAAATTGGACAAGGTAATCTACCATTCAGACTTTTATGACTTATTATTTATTACTTGATAGTTAATACGTTAATATTTTGTACCATTCCTTTTGGGCTAGTTCCAAAAGTGTATGGATCTATACAGGGTGATTCAGTCAAGTTAGTGGGTATTTAAAACAGTGACAAAAACAGTATTTAAAAACATTAATAAAGAAAATGATGATTATAAATAATATTTACATCGAACGTAATTACAACACAAGTGGTCGTGTGACGTCAAAAAACACCACAGGTCATAAACAAACGACTTCTATTTCGAAAATAATAATACAAACTAAAACAGTTGACAGTGATCAGGTGCGTATTCAACTCACGCATGCGCAGTTAGTTTTGTCTTGAGTAAAGACATAAATCCAGTGTCGAACGTCGAGACGTCTTTTCTTGTCGAAAGATGTCTTTCGACAAGACATGGTCGGTGTGCGGCATCCCCATTTAAACGCATGTTAACTCTTACGTCAAAACGTCTTTCGACAAAACGTTTTGTCGAAAGACGTTTTGTCCGTTCTGGTGTGCGGCCGGCCTTACCCGGGCCTGTCTCAGGTAGACCGAGGGTCAGGAGACAGGTTAGTTCATACAGACTACAAGAGTAAAATAAAAACAATTACAAATTTATTTTGCAATGGTACTGTGTAATAAATCAATAGAATAATATTATAAAACATAAAACTAACACAAGCATATTTACATATCCGTCCTATGTTAAGAAGGTCTTTTAAGCGTCTAGAGGCGCAATAAGAAAGGACTTTAAAATTTTGGCCTTAAAGGGTTGAAACAACCCCTAAAACAATAAATAATATTTGTTATAGAACTCAAAATCCATACCACCTAGGAACGTGAAATTTGGCACTCATATTGCTCATAGGCGCACTAAGAAAGAATTTAAAAATATTTAGTCCTGAAGGGTTGAAACAACCGCTGAAACCATAAATATTGTTTGCTATAGAAACATGAAATTTGGTACACGTATTGCGTATAGGCGCTAGAGGCGCACTAAGAAATGATTTTAAAATATAAAATATTTGGCCTTTAAGGGTTGAAACAACCAATCAAACAATAAATATTGTTTGTTATACTTTCCTTTAAGTCAGAAAGCTGAAAATTTTTACATTTATTTCTTGAAAAAAACAATAAATATTAATTGGTGTTCTCTAATTAAAGTTTAATATGCATTTTTTCGGTACCAAGTCTCAATTAAATAATACAATGAATTACGTTATAAGGTCCGTCTTGTGACTTCAAATTGTTTTTGATCTAATTACGTTTACGACATGTTTCGAAGTCTTCACAACTTCATCATCAGATACCTCTTGCTTTTTTTCATTCACTCGAGGAACTTGTCACACATTAAAATCGTTTAAACACGTAGGCCCTTAACACTTACACAAACACAAAAACATTAAACAGTCTTGTGTTTAAGACTAAAGATGCTCCCGTTGCCCATTAGGGTGGGATTGGGTAGCTTCCAGGCCGCTTTAAGGCTCGGCTCTCCACATTCAAAACTACGATATTGGGTACCAATTTCAATGTTAAATAACCAAAACATACCTACACTATTAAGCATATTTTTGTGCTGTTTTTGTTAAAAAACGAAAGCTGTATTTTTTTTCTTAAAGTAAAATAGACTGTGGGTGTTGATTGCTAAGGATTTTTTGCAATATCTCTTTTTGCAACTGAGTAAAAAATTTATAAAGTTTACTATTTTTTACTATTTATATCAAACGTTTATGAAAACAATAAAACGGTTTCTGAAAATGTATTCGGCAATCAACATCCGCATATGACAGTACTTCAAAATGAAACCAAATTTTTAAATTTATTCCACGAATTAACGGAAAAAAATGACTTATTCTGTAGCATTGCTCTTATGGGAATAAGATTCAATTTGCGGCATATTGAATCTGATTCCCATAAGAGCAATGCTACAGAATAAGTCATTTTTTTCTGTTAATTCGTGGAATAAATTTAAAAATTTTGTTTAATTTTGAAGTAATGTCATATGCTGATGTTGATTGCTAAATATATTTTCAAAAACAGTTTTATTGTTTTCATAAACGTTTGATATAAATAGTAAAAAATAGTAAACTTTATTCATTTTTTACTCAGTTGCAAATTGATGTTGCAAAAAACCTTAGCAATCAACACCCACAATCTATTTTACTGTAAGAAAAAAAATACTGCTTTCGTTTTTTGACAAAAACAACACAAAAATATGCTTAAATAGTGAAGGTATGTCTTGGTTATTTAACATTGAAATTGGTACCTAACTTCGCCGTTTTGAATGTAGAAAGCGGGGCGGGACTCGTGAGGACAAGTCCCGCCGGGACCAAATTTCAACAGTCAAGATCCAAGGAAAGTAAACGAATTGATATTTTAGTTTCAGGATTTGTTTCCTAATTTTCATTCCTCAATTAAATGCGTAGGTATGTAAGTAATCAAAATAATTTTCACTGAGTTAACACTAATTAATCTCAATGCCAAATTTGGTCCCGATTTGTCAAACGGTCTGGACGTGCATAACGGAATCACATGCACATACACGCACGCACGCAATAGGCCTACGCATAGGAATATACATATATGACAGTCAAACGAGACTTGTTATATAATAAATATATTGTAATACAACATACAGGGTGACCGGGAACTATCTGAAACCTCTTTGTACAATTTATTTGGAAGTAGGTAGGAATGACCGAATCAGTTCAAATTTGGTGTAACTTAAATATTTGTTATGTACATTTTACCTGGGTACACACTATCAATGTATCAAAACAATGTCTTGTATATTTTCAAAACGCGGCTTTTAACAATTTTAGAGATATTCAACACTAAATTTTTCAAATGGTCCCAAAGACGATGTTTAAAAACAAAACGATGTTCTTATTTTTTTGTAACCTGGTAAAAGTTTAATATATCAAAATTAATAATATGTAGGATACATTAAATTTAAACTCATATCCTATCTATTTCCAAAGATGTTAGGTTTTTTATAAAAGCAAAAATTGCGGATGGATTGTAAATGAAGCGTTTTTGGACATATGTTTATTGGAACTTTTTATCTTATTTTTATGTATGGAACCAATTCTTCTAAAGCGGTTCCGGAACACTGTATTCATAAAACAACGTACTCTGAACAACTTTAGTGCTGCTAGATAGTGTTAGAAACTTCCGGTAGGTAGCATTAGCAAGCACTTCATCAAGTTAGTTGACTTGCAGTTATTGGTCATTGAGTAAAATAGGTAGCGTGCAAGTGTTCTATTTTGTACAGTGACTAGATAGAGACAGTGTGGCCAAGTGAGGTATTGTTTCCTATTGGTCGGCAGCCATGTTTATCCTAAATTCTTATCTGTTTCTATTATATTTGTTAAAATTTTTGCACCAAAAAACAGAATACACTTTTTAAGAAGAAACACAGTTTTTATTATTTAATTTCAATATAAATATCAAACTGTATCAATTAAATCGCTTATTTTTCCCTTTATAAAAAAAACAAAAACAAAGAGGTCATTTCTCTTATAAGTACAAAGAGATATAACACTAATCGTTACATTATAATTCTGAGCAGATGACATTACTTTTAGGAAAAACATGGCGGCCACTTTCATATGGCCCACTGTCTCTATCTAGTCACTGTACTATTTTGTACAGTGACTATACTATTTTGTACAAATGGATGACTAATTTTTTGTGTCATAAAGTTTGACAAGGTTTTTTATCAACTATTTTAGGTTTTTAAAATAACTACCTATTTTTTGACCTAAAATAATTTCGGGGCCATTAACTATTGTCACTTATGTGCTATTTTAGCTAAGCTATTTATTTTGTTACAAAAGGTTTTGTTGATTAAACTCTCTTTAAGCCTACACATTTTAACATGAATTTTACAATTTTGCATAAAATTTATACTGTCAACTAGGGTAATATTGGTCCTTTGCGGGTAATTTTGGCCCAAAGTTGGAAAAAAATTGTAATGTACTGTATTCTGATCATTGGATTAAGATAGTGATTTTGTTCATGCATCACTCAATAGGTAGCAGCGCTAGCTTGAATTTTGACTGGATGAAGGTGTAGTTCCATTGTTCACCACCACTGTATTGTTAATATTTGTTGTGAATAAGTGTTGATTTTGTTGTCTTCCAACTTTCAATAATTGTGAAAGCTAATTCTTAAGGAGTTACGAGCTGTTAAGGGTCTGCTCCAGTAAACGAGAAATCCACCTGAACGCAAACGCCTCTCACTATATCCCTATCTAAACAGTGCAATTTCTTGCGCTGACCATGCCTCATTTCATACCATTTTATAAGTCTATCTTTTGTAATTGAGTGTTGAAAAAAAACTGTTTATTCTTTATAAAATTTCGGATCCTTCTTGCAAATTATTTTTCGTTATTAATTTCTTATTGTGTTAGGAAAAAATTCAAACTTTGAACTTACAAAATGTCAAAATCAAAAGCATTTAAAAAAAATGTAAATTGCAAGACGGATGCGTATTGTGACTGTGCTTAAAATGAGACCTTGCAAACAATTTTATGATTCAAAATAAACGAAATAAATGGTTTGAAATTTACATTGCTCTTATGGGATAAAAATCCAAGATGGCTGCCACTACAGCAGACCCTTAAGTGTATTTTGTTTTAGAGTGATCAATCATTTAAAGTATTTTTAGTGCAAAAACTCTATTACCTTTGTTCTTTACAAACTGATGTAGTTATTTTCATTTCCTACAACTTTGGCCCAGATTTGGGGTAAATTTAGCCCTTCCTCCATCAAACTACATATTTTTATTTTGTGCAGCTACGGTAATTTTGTTGGCAATTTTTGTAAAACAAAAACTAAAAACCATTTAAACTACCATGAATTTACCAGTAAATACGGTAATTTTGTTCTTTTGTTTTGTTATATTGAAAATGAGAAGAAATCGAATACAACCTTTAGGGACAATAACTTTGTGATTATTAGATACAATGGACAAAAGTACCCTGGAAAATTTTGAGCTTAATTGTCAAAGGACCAACTGTTAAAACCCTCGAAGTGCTATCGACTCTAAAAGAGCCGATTCGACCCCCTTGTAACGTGCTATCAACTCTATAAGAGCCGATTCGTAAAATCGATATATCGAAGCTAATAATTATCTTACAAACTAGCACTTCACATAGAATAAAATAAAATAAATTTATCTTTCTAGTAGGCAGTGTTAGTTTGTCTTCATTGCAGAAAAACAAATGTAGCAGACGACAATATTGAGACGATTCGTAAAATCGATATATCCAAGCTAATTGTATCGGACAAACTTGCACTTCACATCAAATGAAAGTAAATTGAATTATCTGTCTAGTAGGCAGTGTTAGTTTGTCTTCATTGCAGAAAAACAAATGTAGCAGACGACAATATTGAGACGATTCGTAAAATCGATATATCCAAACTAATTGTATCGGACAAACTTGCACTTCACATCAAATGAAAGTAAATTGAATTCTCTATCTAGTAGGCAGTATTAGTTTGTCTTCATTTTAGAAAAACAAATATAGCAGACGACAATATTGTCAGCACTAAGATGTGGTTTGAAAACGTTTGATTACGTTTGCGTAAACTAGCTCTAAAGCCGCGGTCCGACTAATCTGGTTACCAGCCGCTAGTAACTAGCCGCTGGTAATATCACCAGAGGCTAGTTACTAGCGGCTGGTAACTAGCCTAGTCGGACCGCGGCTGAACCTAAACCTGAAATGTGACATGCTTAGATATTTTTACCTGTAAGTGTTTTTTTTTATTCTTCAAAGTGTCCATTGTTGTATATATTTGTGTTTATTATAAAATTTTAAACATTGTGTGTATCTTGAAAGTTTAATTCAGTTTTAAAATTTAGTGAATGTGAGCAGCCTCTAAAGTTCAAAATTTTAGTGAAATTCTTTTTTTCATTGTGATTTATCATCATTATACTTCTACTGAATAATGATAAGTAAATAAAACTATTATTATATTATTCTCTGATCTTTACTGAACACATTGATATGTAATAAGTCAAATATAAATACAAATTTGTATTTATAATGAATATTTCAAAATATGTTTGCGCTATGCCCTAAAAATGCTTATACTAAAGAATGATCTCCTCAGCACTTGGAGGGTTAATTAAATGTATGGAAAAGAGACTGCAGTTTTGGGGCTGGCCTGAGGACAAAGATTGTGTGACCTACGACTGGGATGAAATCTGGCGCAAGATTAATCCTCCTAAAATAATAGCTTCAAAGAGAAACCAATTTTATGTTCCAGAACCGGACAATTTTGTATCTTCTCAGTATTTTTGAACTTTGAAAGCTAACATTAGTCCATGATTTCAGAGTAATATGACTCCTTTTTTGTAATAATAAAATGTAATTTTTCTTAACAATAATGTTTGTTTCATTAATTTTGTTTTTTCAGCCGATTTCAGGAATGTTTTCAAGTAACAGGTAAAACTTGAAACAAACATAAATATGGCAATCATTTTCTTTTGTTTAACTTTAGGCCTAGCCCAATCAATGCAATACATTAAAAATATATAGTTTATAAATATGGTTCAAAGTTACACCAACTCAAGGTAACTTTGGCAAAAAAAAAAAAAAAAAAAAAAAAAAATAATAATAAAAATAAAAAATTTAACATGGTTTGAAAACATTTCGAAGTTTTAAAATTGTAGTCTTAAATTAAAGGATTAATTTTAGTTAACAACATAAGTCACTTTAAAAACCAATATTATCAATTTTAAAATATAAAAAAATATTAGTAATTACTTAATCCACAGAAAACATTAAAAGTTGGGCCAATGTTACCCCCAGTTGACCTTTACAACTTTTTGTAGGTAAAACGATTTAACTGCGTAAATCTCTATCTTTTACATTTACATATTTCTTATAGTATTCGAATTTAACAATAAACTACCTTATAGGTTAGGAAAATATATGATTATCATTTTATTGACATTTGTAGGCCTATATGCATAGGTTATTCTATTTACTACCTTATTTGCATTAATCAATAAAGGCATTAATCATAGGCCTACTTAACCCTATAAGCGTCAGGCCAATTACTGCTAGATATACCTCTAAGCGTCAGGCACTTTTTCACTGCTTGAACACATTATCACTTAAACATCTATAAAATGTATCCTATTTATGTAAAGTGTACACTATTATACATTTTATTGTTTAGGAAAGTATAAAGAACATTTCTGTGTAGATAAAATATTTTTGAAAAAAATTCTCTAACGTATTTTGCGTTTTGAACGGAAAACCAATTAAATTGGTAAACAAAAGTTTCAAATGTAGGGCTCTTGGAAAAATAGGAAAAAAAAAATTAATTATAAATCCAAATTTTACAAAATGTAGAAAAAACATTTCTTTACATAAAACAATTCAAAAAAATTACTTTCTAAAAAAAACAATGTTTTGGGGTAAAATAACCAAAATGAGCAATTTGCAAAAAATTACCTGTTCATATTGAAAACTCTATATAATGTAGCCTATTCAAGTAAAGTGTATACTATTATATATTTTCTTGTTTAGAAAAGTATGGTTAGCATTGTTATACAAAATAAATATTTAAATTCAAATTTCTAAAACTTTTTGCTTTGCGAACGGTAAAATAAATAAATTTTTAAACCTAATTTTCAAAAGTAAAGGTTTTGGAAAAATAATAAAAATTATTTAATTATAAAAACCAAATATGCAGGTCTTGATCTATACAATGACATATCTAACTTGTTTGAAAAACAATATTTAGTCTATGATAAGGTAAGAGAAAAATTCCGTTTATTTTTTGCTGTCACGAGACAGACTAACGCTTTTGTCATGTTTTGAACTTTTGTGTATTTTGTTCGAGATATTTATAAGACATAGTGTAATAAACAATATACCAAATTAATCGTGAGAATGTCCTGAGTACAATGATATATAATATGATATACTTAGTATTATTTTTGATGCACCAATTTTGATTTAAACGCATCAACGAGAATTCTCGTTGCCTGACACTCGGATGCCGGTATGTAGCTGAACGCAATCGACGAGAATTCTCGTTGCCTGACGCTTATAGGGTTAAAAGAAACTTTAGCTTTCATAGTGAACAGTACTTTATTTAATTTATATAATATTCTTAACAGTAAGTATAGTAAACACAATAATTATTATTATTTAAATTTTGTTTAATTAAACGTAAATAGGCCTGAATATAAGAATTGATTATTTTTTTAAATTATAGAGCAGAAAAATACTATAGCTACAGTATACAGATGTCATGAAGTCAATAGAAACTGAAAATGTTTATGATCATAGGTATGATTCCTCAAATGCTTCCTTCATTTATTTATGCTAACAACCCATGCCTTCGCTGGTAGATAAAAATAAATAAATTAAAGAAATATCGGATAAATGTAAGAGTTCACTGGATGCAAACCGTATATATTGAGTTTCGTCCAAATCAATCTGTTTCCCATTTAGGTTTACATACGATCAGCTATGTGCCAGTAAGCGCATAATTACGATTTCCACCAGTTGTTGGGTGCACTTCACGTCTATGTTGGTGTACATTTTACCCAACATATTTTCTACGGACAATATTTTACATCTTAGATGCAAATCATCGAAATGAAAACTTTTTCCCTCCTATATATAACTGAAGAGTAATTTGTGCCATTTTTTCGACCTCCTCTAGCTTCATATCCATTTTCAGGTTTTTAGAACGTTTTCGAACTTTTCCGTACAGGAAATTCCTTCGATGGCCAGAACCGTTTGGAACATTCTACAACATTCTTCAATCTTCTGGAAGATTGTTTAACATTCTGGAACATTCTAAAACATTATCGAACATTCAGGAACATCCTGGAAGCTTCTAGAACATTTTGGTCAGTCTCGGCCACATCGGCACTTAATTCCCAGCTGCTTCACAGACTTTCCATCAGAAGTCCATTGGTGCGATGCGCTATTTTGACACCCTTATCTCCGAACCCAACCCCTTCAAAGCGAAACCTTCTTCATGGATGGGGACAGAGGGCAACCATAACACATCCATGGTTTTGGTGCTGCGGGTTGCGAAGTCATAGCGGTATGATGGACAAACATCACATACAATTTTATGTATATTGATTTTCTGTGAATGTGTTTTTAAAGTTAGGCCCTCTTCACACTACGCAATTCCGAGTCGACCCGACGGATACCCGAGTATCTTCATTTTAAGTTGCTTGTGAGTATGATACCCGCACCGGTGATTTAGTACTGCACATTGAGCATACTGTGAAGCGATTCAGTCTGTTCAGTCTGCTTCTAGCCGTGGTGAACCTCGTTCTAACTATACCCTATTTTGGCTTCCAACCGAGTTTTTCATCAAGTCAAGTGTAGATTGGTCAAGTGATGATGATGATAATGATGTCATTATCGAATATTAGAATTGTAAATATTATAGAAAAAGGAAAATCCGAAGTATCTGGTGTCAACCTTACATTCACTTTCGTTTATTTGTTGTTTGCGAAAAGATTCCACTATTTAAGGAAAATTTCACAAATGATGTTAGTTAAATCTGGAAAAAACGTAGAAAAATGGAAAAATCTGTACTTCTTAAGTCCGCCATTTTGGATTGGGGTATCGGAGAGGGGTTTACTTTACACAATAAGGGTGACTATTGTGACTATTAAACATTTTTACTTGCAATCACCCCTTTCCTTAACCGAATAAGGGTAAAATTCTTTCGTACCTCTAAAAGGTGTAGAATTTTCCCAATATAATTTCCTGTAAGTTTGGAGTTAATACGTTTAACAGGTTTAAAATTACAAAGGGGTTGCGGAACTTTTGCATCACCCTGTATAAGTTATATAGATTATTGTTAAATCTCAAAATTGTACTGAACTGATTATAACAATTCTAACTTTAAATAGTCGATCACACTAAATTGTACTGAACTGATTATAGCAATTCTAACTTTAAATAGTGGATCACACTAAATTGTACTGAACTGATTATAACTATTATAACTTTAAATAGTGGATCACACTAAATTGTACTGAACTGATTATAACAATTATAACTTTAAATAGTGGATCACACTAAATTGTACTGAACTGATTATAACAATTTTATAACTTTAAATAGTGAATCACACTAAATTGTACTGAACTGATTATAACAATTATAACTTTAAATAGTGGATCACACTAAATTGTACTGAACTGATTATAGCAATTCTAACTTTAAATAGTGGATCACACTAAATTTTACTGAACTGATTATAACTATTATAACTTTAAATAGTGGACCACACTAAATTTAATTAAATACAACTAACGCGAGCATATTATTGTTGAGTTTTTACTGTTTAGTTTTACGCCCTTTCGACAGCAACTTTATCCTTTTAAAAACAGCTGATTGTAAAGTAAATTTTGCATGTTATTATGAGTAACTGGAATTCAAATAGCATTAAAAGTATTTTTTTAAATGTTTGGTTTCATCAACTTACTAATCCCATCAAATCGGTTACAGCTATATGTTATTATTGTTATTATTATTACTATTATTTTATAGGTGGTTAGCAATTCAATGTTGCCAAAAAGCTAAAACTTTTTTTACAAGTTTTTCTTTTGCCATTCCACAGTCTTCACGGAACAACACATGTCACAATACAAGCTAACACTGCAACTCTGACTTCACGGACTGGTGTTTTGTGTCAACGCCCGAATGAACAATTTCTTCATAAATCGGTACTTCGGGAGTACTTACTGTGTAAACAAAATAACACAAACTTCCTCTTTAATTAAAATTTTAATAAAATCATTTTTTGAGCCCGGGCCTCTTGAAAGTTCCCTTCTGCCCCCCATTCTGACGACGGTCCCAATATTGGATTGGAGCGAATATTTTACTTTTACATTTATTTGGTTACGGCATCAGGAAACGATTTATTAAACATTAAAACATTTATTACAATCCACCTTCACCTTTACCTTAAGATAAAATTTAAATAAAGTTTTAAAGGTTATAACAGTTAAAGACTTGTTTTTGTTTTGTAGTGTATTTGTTGTTGATGTTATAGTTGTACTAGTCCTAAGTCCCCGTGAAAAATCATTTTCAGATTAATTTAATAGGTACAAATTCTGCATAAGGGAGAAGATTTGATGGAAAATATGTCACATTAAACATTTTACTTAAATACCTGAAATAAATTTTGTAAAAAAACACAAGAGATTTTAACCATAGGCCTACTTAAATCAACGATTTTAACCTCGAATACGACTGTTTAGGCAACACTATAATATTGTTGTGCACTTTAAAATTCACTCATGTTTTCATTGTCATTATGTATATTCTTATAAATTAACAGAAGCTCATACTTTTATTAGTCTATTAAAATAGCAATAATTCAGAAAAATAGCCCTAGACGGATTATGAAGGGAAGCTGACACGACAGAATGAATCAGATGTAGGCATATCAGTGTGCATTATTATTCCTGTAATAACTCCACAAAATGTAGGCCTATACTAAAAGTTGTAAACATAACCTAAAATAGTTTACATAGTTGTTGAAGTACTGCAGCTGATAGACGAAATCAGCTGCTATATGTGAACTATTAAATCGAACAGTACAACCTTGCGCACGTATTATTTTGTTACTCACCTAAGTACGGACATACACTTACTTTTATAAAAGTTGAATTTATACGTATACCTAATTTTATAGTTTTTCATTATTCATTAGTTTTAAGTTTATAAAGCTATTTATTTTTCTTATTAACTAGAAATTTTAAAACCTTTTAAGATTAAAAGAAATATATTTTTTTTATGATTTAGAAATTGTTTTTATTTTTATTGTTAATGATTTTAGCCGTATCTGTAATAATTGGTTGTTATGTAAGATTTTACAGATTTAATTTTATTTAACTAGTTGTCTTTGAAATTAGTATTGATTTTATTTTTATGATATACTAGCTGACCCGTACGGCGTTGCCCGTGGTGGTTGGAATTTTCAGTCTTTTTAACGTAATTGTATTCTTTTTAAGTGTTCAGTCAGTGAGTGGTATTTGGCTTTTATATATATAGATCTTAAATAATAAAAGCACTATTGTCATAATAATAAAAGATCTGAAATTATGATTTTAGTAACTTTGGTCCCCCAAACCCATCCTAAAATTTCGAAATTTTTCATACCCTTTCTTAGTGAGCACCTATGGCCCTAGAGGAAGCTACATACCAAATTTCATTCCAATCCGTTCAGTAGTTTTGAAGAAATCGTGATTTAATAACTTTGATCCCCCCAAACCCCCCTAAAATTTCGAATTTTTTAAACCCTTTCTTAGCGAGCGCCTACGGCCCTAGAGGAAACTACATACCAAATTGCATGCCAATCTGTTTGGTAATTTTGGATAAATCGTGATTTAGTAGTTTTTAGCCCCCAAACCCTCCTAAAATTTCGAATTTTTCTAAACCCTTTTTTAGTGAACACTTATGGCCCTAGAGGAAGCTACATACCAAATTTCATTCCAATCCGTACGGTAGTTTTGAAGAAATCGTGATTTAATAACTTTGATCCCCCAAACCCCCCTAAAATTTCGAATTTTTTCAAACCCTTTCTTAGTAAGCACCTATGGCCCTAGAGGAAGCTGCATACCAAATTTCATTTCAATCCGTTCGGTAGGTTTTGAGAAATCGTGATGAGTGAGTCAGTCAGTGAGTGAGTGAGTGGTATTTCGCTTTTATATATTATATAATATAGATTTAGCGTCATTGCAGGTTCGATGCGGTAGCAGGTGGTGATAGTGTAATCGGTATCTCTCTATTATATAAAACGATTTTGTAGGTAACGTAAAACCTCTGGCCCACTGCGCATGACAAGATCCAAGTGCTTCTGTCCGAATATAAACTCTGGTCCTACTGCGCATGCGACAGGATCCAGGTCACCGCGACCCCCAACACCTTTCCTCGATCCAATTTCTTCTGTCCGAATATAAACTCTGGCCCTACTGTACATGCTACAGGATCCAGGTCACCACGACCCCCAACACCTTACCTCGATCAAAGTGCTTCTGTCCGAATATTAACTCTGGCTCTACTGCGCATGCGACAGGATCCAGGTCACCGCTACCTTCACCACCGTAAACAATCTGTTTGCATTGCTTCGCCAAGAGTGTAATTAGGGATTGGTGAGGGAAGCGAGCTCTAAGTTTACCCTTAAATAAAAAGACTTAAAAAATTAATATTATTTTGTAAAAATATTTGTAATAACATTTCTTTTTTCTTGAAAGAAAATTTACACGACTTTTGGCTCAATCTTACAATAATTAATCTTGAAATATTTTACAAACCTTTGTACCAGACTACCGTATGCCCCAAATTACATTTTCTCAGACGGTGTGTACTTTAGTACACCTGTCCTATCCGATTATACAACCTACGTAGATATCGTTAGTTTTAGAAGAGAATTAGATTTCGGATGGATCAACTTTCACTGGTTTATTGGTGTGATTAATACGGTTAATTAGGGTTTAGTTAATAGTCAATACAGCTGTGTATCTAACCTGTTCTATTACTCCCAAACATAATAATAAAACAGTTACAAAATGACAGGTGCCCACTAAACATCTTGTATTGCATCTCGAAGAGGGAATTATCACATTTTTAATTCCCCGTCAGCCGTCATGGTACTTATCCGGCAATTTGGAAAGGCTACCGAATCTAATAAATTGGTATCGCGGAAGAGTCGTACGAAATTTTCAAGTCGTTGAAATTTATTTAAAAAAAATGACAGTATTCAAAAACTTACTATTGTGTTTACTTCATCTTTGAAAATGTAGTATGCCTACACAATGATAGACAATGTTTTTATTTGTAATTATGAGAAATTATATAACATCCTATTTTGGTTTTAGTTTTTTTTAAATCTTGTTAGAACTATGTAATCTCAAAGATCATTACCTGACCCTGCATTGCAGGATGATTAATTTGTGCAAGAAACACATCAGCTGTTATGCAATAATCAGCTTTTTTCTTTTACACCTCTTAAATGGAATGTAGGATATTTCGCGGTGAAATTTCGACTAATAGCGGATTTTATACTTTGAAATAATTAGTATTTTCTATTAATTGGTTAGGGTTTTGTTTGAGGGTTTTTAAGCCTTGCTGGTTTTTAACTTTTATTAATAGTAAGTGGGTCCGGCAATGCTTAGATATTGCTTGATTTTAGTATATAAATACTTAGATTAAATTAACAAACACAATTTAGTGAGCGTGTTGAAGAGTTAATTTTGACGTGACTTGTGGTTAAAATCAGATTCTTATAATCAGATCAAGTGGTACAGCGCGTTTTGAAATACCGGTGTTTAATGTTAATGTAATTCATTTTTATATGGGTAGCTGTCCCATTTGAATTATTAGGCTACTTAATTTTAAGGTTTGTTATCCCATTTAATTATTTTGTCTCAAGTAATCGATTTGCGAATGTTTTTTTATATAACTTAAGAATAATATTACACTTATTTAATATTATATGGTTAGCTATCATATTGTACTTATTATTTAATTTTAAGGGTGTTATCCCATTTTATTAATTTGACTCAAGTAATCGACAAGAGACAAGATACTTCTATAGGGGACAAAGACACAATCATCTATAGTCTACATATAAAAGGCAAAGTCCTCACTCACTCACTCACTCACTCACTCATCATCACTAATTCTCCCACTTCCCATGAAACTAGCGATATGAAATTTGGCATGTGTATTACTTTGTGATGGAAATAGGAAAATTAAAGAAATTTCATTTTGATATTAATATTTTTAGGGGTAGTTTTGGAGGTTTGGGGGTAGTTTTGACTGATCACAGTTTCTCAAAAACCATAAAACATATGAACTTGAAATTTGGCACACATATTGCTCATAGGCACTAGGGGTACACTAAGAACGGATTTTAAAATATTTGGCCTGTAAGGGTTAAAACAACCCCTAAAACAATAAATATTGTTTGTTATATATCTCAAAAACTTTAACTCCTAGAAACGTGAAATTTGGTACACATATTGCTCATATACACTAGAGGCAAAATAAGAATGGATTTTAAAATATTTGGCCTGTAAGGGTTAAGACAACCCCTAAAACAATAAATATTGTCTGTAATATATCTCAAAAACTTTA
>JAGFPH010000128.1:207154-218694 GCA_018207615.1 Philaenus spumarius | reverse complement strand
AATTTGGTACATGTATTTGCCACAGGGGAAATAATTTTAAAATATTTGACCTTTAAGGGTTGAAACAACCCCTAAAACAATAAATATTGTTTGTTATATATCTCAAAAACCTTAATTCCTAGGAATGTGAAATTTGGTACATGTATTTCTCACAGAGGAAATAATTTTAAAATATTTGGCGAGCAAGGGTTGAAACAACCCCTAAAACAATAAACATTGTTTGTTATATATCTCAAAAACCATGCTAAACAGGAACTTGAAATTTGGTACACATACTGCTCATAGGCACTATAGGCACACTAAGAAATGATTTTAAAATATTTGGACTGCAAGGGTTGAAACAACCCCTAAAACAATAAATATTGTTTGTTATATATCTCAAAAACCTTACGTCCTAGGAATGTGAAATTTGGTACATGTATTTCCCACAGGGAAATGATTTTAAAATATTTGGCCTGCAAGGGTTGAAACAACCGCTAAAACAATAAATATTATTTGTTATATATCTCAAAAACCATAGCAAATAGGAACTTGAAATTTGGTACACATACTAATCATAGGCACTAGAGGCACACTAAGAACGAATTCTTAAATATTTGGCAAGTAAGGGTTGAAATAACTCATAAAACAAAACATATTATTTGTTATATACCTCAAAAACCTTACGTCCGAGGAATGTGAAATTAGGTACACGTATTTGCCACAGGGGAAATGATTTTAAAATATTTGACCTGCAAGGGTTGAAGCAACCCATAAAACAATAAATATTTTTTTTATATATCTCAAAAACCTTACCTCCTAGAAACTTGAAATTTGGTACAAGTATTTGTCAGAGGGGCAAGAGGCGTACTACGAAAGGATTTTAAAATATTTGGTCTCGAAGGGTTGAAACAATCCCTAAAACAATAAATATTGTTTGTTTTTATATCTCAAAAACCTTACCTCCTAGAAACTTGAAATTTGGTAAAAGTTTTTGTCATAGGGGCTAGAGGCGTACTAAGAAAGGATTTTAAAATATTTGGTCTGTAAGGGTTGAAACAACCCCCAAGACAATAAATATTGTTGGTCATATATATCACAAACCCTATCTCCTAGGAACGTGAAATTTGGTACACATATTTTTAATAGGAGCAAACTAAGTAATGATTTTTTAATATTTGGTCTTTAAGGGTTGAAACAACCAATAAAAAAATAAGTATTGTATGTTATAATTTCCTTAAAGCTAGAAAACAAAAATGTTTTACGTTTACTTCTTACACTATAGATATAAAAAGTAAACCAGTTTTACATTTTGTAATGTTCTGCTAATAGGTGAAAATGTAGTAAAAACCCCTAAAACTGTAAATATTAATTGAATACCACCTAGGAACGTGAAATTTGGTACACATATTGCTCAATAGGGGCTAGAGGCGAAATAAGAAAGGAATTAAAAATATTTGGCCTTTAAGGGTTGAAACAACCCATAAAACAATAAAAATTGTTTGTTCTACTTTCCTTAAAGCAAGAAAGCTGAAATTTTGTACATTTATTTCTTAGAAGATACATATAAAAAATAAACCAGTTTTACTATTTTATCACGTTCTGCTAAGGGGTGAACATTTAGTAACAACCTCTATAACTATAAATATTAATTTAATACCGCTAAGGAACGTGAAATATTTGGTTTACCTATTGCTTATAATTGCTATAGGCGCTCTAAGATAGGATTTTACCTTTGTGGGTTGAAACATCCCCTAAAACAATATATGTTGTTTGTTTACTTTCCTTAAAGCTGAAATTTTTTATACATATTTCTTACAAAACACATATGAAAAGTAAATGACTTTTACATTTTGTTACTTGCTGCTAGGAGTGAAAATGTGTTAACAACCCCTAAAAACAGTAATTATTAATATTCATACATTCCTCAAAACTAGAGAGCTGAAATTTTGTACATTTATTTCTTACACGATACACATAAAAAGTTAACCAGTTGTACATTTCGTTACGTGCTGCTAAGGGTTGAACATGTAATAACAAACCCTAAAAACAATCAATACTAATTTGTATTCTTTCTTTAAAGCTAGAGAGTTGAAATTTGGAACTTATTAATTTTAAGAAAATATTTAAGACGTAACCTAATCAAAACTAACCCAATCAATGCAATCGCAATTAAAGACGTTGCAAACATCAAGCTAAGATTGTGATTTACCAGTCTGTAGATTTAGCGGTTGAAGAAAAAGACGCTCTTCACTCTGAATTTTTTATTTATTTAATTTATTTAGCACACATACCATGATGAATATAAATGTTATAATTCACTTTAATAATAATAGATGAAAGAAAATGAGAGAATACTATGACAATTAATTATAAATCATGGTGATGCAACTAACAAATTCCCTGTAGCGAAGCACGGGTATTCAGCTAGTTTTTATATAAAATAGTCAGTGTGGGTTACTAGATATTGCCAGAAGACGAATGATATAGAGATTGTTGTATTATAAACAAAATGATCTCATGTGGTAAAGTATTGTTTCATCAACTATTTAATTTTGAATGCTGGCTTTTGCAAACTCGCAGCGCGTGAGCCGGGTCTGGAGGCTATGGTGCAAACAAATTCTACTAATATATTTCGTACACGTTGTTTGAAACCCTAAAACATATAAACTTATTTTTGGAAATTCGCTCAATTTAGTCAGGGGTTCAGCTGCGTGATGGAATTATTTTAATGCTTATTTAAATGTTGATAATTATTCATAAAATATTTTAAAACACAGTGAAAATATATATATTTACATGAATAAACAAAATTAAAAGTAAGTATACGTGTGTATTGATTTGTATTGCAGACCTAAATAAAATTATGTGAAAACTGTGCACTCCACTGCCTTAGTTATGTCAAACTTAGAGGAATCATCAGTTGGTGAAAAATATTGAAATTTACAAAAATGTTTAAGCTTACAGATAGTATGAAAATTGTTACTTGTCTACACTCTTATTCCATAACTAGGGACTTCGCCCTGAACGCTTCGCTCACCAACTTCCGCGGTGACTCACAGTGAAGCAAATGTTAACAGATTACAGTATTGTACAATCTGATATTTTCACTGAAATAAACATTGATTAGGACAGAGGCACTTGGATCTGGGTATGTTGCGGTATCATAGATGCTGACGCAAACGCAGTAGGATCAGGTTTTTTATGTGAATTACAGGATTGTTTTTAAAATAGAGCCATTTAAACCTAACCTAAAAACGCTGTTGGTTGTTAAAAAAATTAACAGATTCTAAATTTGCCAAGTAGGTTGTTATTGCAATAAATGTACATGCTTTCAAGAAATGCTTGATGGTTCAATATAAACCTAACCAAAAATTGTGTTAAGCTTTTGATCAAAATCAGCGGTTTTATTTATAATATGTATCAATAGATGTTTGAAATATACTACGGTACTTGTAAGCCTTTTCGTTGATTTTTATTAGCTTTTACTTTGTTAACCTAACCTAAAAAAGCTGTTGGTTGTAAAGAATAATTAACTGATTCTATATTTTTTAAGTTGGTTGGTATGATGATGAATGTAAATGCATTCAACAAACATGACGTTGGTAAGCAATTGATCCGAATCAGCTGTCTTATCTGTTATAGGGCTGGGAGTGAACCCCGGTGTTTTCACTATTTTTACGTTTTTAAATAATATTTTTGCAAAATCAAACACCATAAGAATATACCTTTAGATTTTCGTATTTTTATCTTAAACAGTTTTTACTATTACTACACGTTGATTCTATGTTGGTCAGTCAGTCAGAACAAAGCTTCTTTATATAATTAGATTTATTTTTAATAAAGGTATAGGATTAACCACACCTTAAGATAATTAATAAATAATATAACATTTGTAAATGTTTATGAATGACGTAACAAGATAAAAATAGAACCAGCATTTCATAGGCTTACTCATAAACACAAATCTAACCTAAAAATTAGAAATATTTTTCAAAGTACGAAACCAACTCGAAAGAATAAAACTTGAACACAAAATCTCACAACTAATACTTTTACTAACTCAAACGCGTTTCTACGACAGTGTCACCATCTTCAGTGATGCACGAGCTACAAAAGGCCGAGCGCACACGGCGCGACTGCTTCACTCTACAATCAGTTTACAACCAGAACGAAACTTCTGATTCGAGCAGTGTAGTTAGTTTTTAAGACTGGATCAAATCAGATCCAGATGAGGAAGACATCAATGCTTATTATCTTTTATAATAATAATGAACATTTATAATAATAATGCAGTAATAAAATGTATAATAAAAAATACTGCACTTTTCATCCCTGACTTACTCACTTGTGCGGCCAACTCTTGACATGTTACTCCGTCAGTCTTTTTCCTTGAATACCCAGGAAGGTAAACTGCCGAACACCTCGTGTTTTTTTTGCAACTTAAAAGTGCAACGAAACTGCGACCTCAAAAAACGTTCGTGTGCAACCTATTTGAAACTGATTGTAAACTAATCTCATTCCGATTGCCTCATGTGCCCACCAAACAGTTTTATGCTGCTAAGGTCTCAACTGTTTCGCAACCTTTGACCCAAAACAGTAGCACCGTGTGCACTCGGCCTAATTAAACCATAACTTTTTATTGATAAGCTAACTTATAATTTGATTATTGTAGCTCGTGAATCACTGAAGATGGCGACTTTGACGTCGAAACACGTTTGAGTTAATAAACGTGTTAGTTGTGAGATTTTGTGTTCAAGTTTTATTCTCCCAAGTCAAGCCGAGCTCAATATTTATTTATATGAAATCAGCTGTAGTGAAAAATGCCGCTGAGATTACAAAGCTATTTGCAAATTAAAGTATTCCGACCACAATTATAAAGTAATTTTACGTACTTGTTCATAAGTGGATACTAAGATTAAGGACAATTTAAATTTAGTTTCACTCTAGCAGAGAATTAAATTATTTTTCAAATGTGGAACCGTATTACCATTTCTCTGCAGATGTGTCTCCCAAGTATACAATTCATTTCCTATTTTCTTCATTTAATTGACAAATGATCCGAACAAGACCAGACAGTGGTAGCCTGAGGCCAGACCTAACCAGCTCCCAGTTACTCGTACGTCGCGCTCTATAATTTATCGCCGTTTTAAAGAGCCGCAAATAACACTAAACTGATTGTATTACATAATTTTGAAAATGAGTAGTTATTAATTAGGTTGGCAGGACTGGTTGCACAACCGAAGTGAAACCATATACGAACAGCTGAGCGCCTTAGTGCACCTTTCCTTGGGTGGAATCCAAAGATGTTCTCAGGACAGGCTGCGTAGTGAAGAAATGAGGTACAAAATACCTTTAGAATTGAGTGGGAGGAAATTAAACCAATTTATATATATAAATAAAAGTGATTTCAAAATATAAACTTTTTTCTAAGCTCATATGGTTATTCACCCATTTCCAAAACCTAAACACACATTTATAAGTTTTTGTCTGTCTGTCTGTCTTTCTATATGTTTGGCCGGGCTAATCTCCGGAATGGATGTACCGATTTTGACGAAACTTTCATTACAGGTCTTTTCAGATAACATTTTAGGCTACTTTTTATTCCGAACATATTTAAAATTTCTGGTAAAAATTTGAAAAAATGTTAAAATTATAGACAAAATTAGGAATTTTGGGGACAAATGTTGGAGATATTGCGTGTCTATTTCGATATATGTCTTAAATTATGTACAGGCCACAGCTAACCCCACCACCAAACTTAAATCCAAATCGATCCTCTAATCAATCATCATTTCCGTCAAAATTACCATTAAAAAATTTAAAAAATTGGAAAATTATGAACAAAATTAGGGATTTTGTGGTTTGGCAAGCGAAGAGAGCAGGGGCAGAACCCCCAATAAATAATAAAATCCGTAACAATGTGGAGTTATGACGACTACTTAGCTCAACTTAGTTGACAAATTTTCCGTCTTTGCTTTAAGACAGCATATTATAAACAATGATGTTAATCATTTGAAAACTATTGATATAATTTGTAGATAAAAATTGTGTTTATGCACCAAAATAAATAGTACTGGAATTGTAATACTTTTAGATGGTGAAATAAATCTTGAACACAAAATCTCACAAATAATACGTTTACTAACTCAAACACGTTTCAACGACAGTGTCGCCATCTTCAGTGATGCACGAGCTACAATAATTGAACTATAACCCTGCATGTGGTTTACCAGCGTACTCAGTTTTAGGTGCCCCTCGTATCGTTGTCGAAGCTCTTTGAAAATGTTGGTGAAAAGCACTTGTTGAACACTCCTAATGTAACTTCTTCACGAAGCTCCAGTTACATTAGCAGTGTGCAACACGTGATATTCACCAACATTTTCAAAGAGCTTCGACAACGATACGAGGCCACCTAAAACTGAGTACGCTGGTAAACCATACGCAGAGTTATAGTTTGATTATTGTAGCTCGTGCATGACTGAAGATGGCGACACTGTCGTTGAAACGTGTTTGAGTTAAGTGTTTCCGATCATCGTGGGTCAGGAAGGCCAGCTACTGCAACAAATGAAGACACATCTTTAGATGTCTTGCAGACATTTACTGAGAACCCACACGAGTCCCTACACTCAGCAGCACAAACTCATGACATCTCTGTTATGTCTGTTAAAAGTATTCTATAAAGGGTCTAATTTTAAACCTTATAAAGTTAATTTGGTGTACGAACTCAACGAAGATGACTTCGATCGACGTATAGAATTTTGCGAAACTATGATGGACAAAATAGATCGCACAGAAATTGATGTAAACAACATTGTGTTTTCAGACGAATGTTCATTTATGCTGAATGGAAGCAAAACAGGCACAATTGCCGTTACTGGAGTAGCGAAAATCCTCATTGGATGCGTGAGGCACACACGTAATATCCACAGAAGGTAAATGTCTGGCTTGTTGTGATAGTACCCAGTTGGTACGCACTTTCTTGAATGAAGGAAGTTTAAATGAAATATCATACCAACGTTTGCTGGAAAATGAAATTACACCAGCACTTCGAAACATGTTTGGAGAAAAGTTTCAGAATATCTGGTTTCAACAGGACGGAGCGCCGTCACACTACGGCAGAGACGTAAGAGCCTATTTAAACACTGTTTTACGGCAACGGTGGATCGGAAGGCGGGGGACTGTAGAATGGCCAGCGCGTTCACCAGATCTGTCTCCATTAGAGTATTTGGTTTGGGGTTACCTTAAGGACAACGTCTACAAAACAAAGCGCCTCAAAATTTAAATGAACTGAGAGAAAAAATACTTCAAGAATGTCAGAGGATTCCTCAAGTTGCCCTGCAAAACTCTGTTAATAGTTTTTATGTGCGTTTTTCCAACTGTCAAATAACCGGAGGTGAACCATTTGATCATTTACTCTGAAATTTAAGTAAACATCTTCTTTCAATAAAACCTTTGAACATCTGCCATTTTGTAGTGAATCAATCTTTTTGAGTGAGGTTTGCGGCATTAAACTCTGCTAGACAAGCTCTTTAAAATGATGTAAATATTGAACTGTGCTCCTGTTTAAGATTTCCTTCTGACTCCTTGCGGGATGTCCTCATGATATGACAGAGAACTGATAGTTCCTTAAAAAAGTAGATTTTTAGGTAGTGATGATGTACCAAATCTTATTGCTTTATCTGTAATCGTTCAGAAAATATTAAACCAGTTCGGGACTTTTTGTAAACCCTGTATATAATGAAGGCTGTAATATGCTATATGATCGGTTTAGTCATTAGAAATCGTTGAAATGTATGTTTTTACACTCCTTTTTTTACCTAGTTCTTGACAGCCTGAAAAACAAATTAGTCCTACAAACATAAAACTATTTTTTAAACTATCACTAACTCGGGCTGTTGGTCTGAATTATTGCTGTTTTCATAGAAACATAAAAGTTTGAGTTTCTGTTAATTTACAATTATATGTGCACTGTTTAAAGTGAACAATAATATTGTGTTTCCTAGATGACTGTATATAAAATTGTTGGTTTAAAATAGTTGATTTATATATAGGACTATGATATTTTATTTTGTTTTACAAAATTTCTTTCTTTGAATGAAATGTTTAATAAAATTGTAGGCTCTGTACATTTACCATGTTGAAACTCCCTAACCGTTACCCAGTTAGATATTGCTTGTAGGCCTAAGTAGTTGCTTTTGAAGAACGAAGTAAACAAAACAAAAAATCACAAAAATATACATTTTCAAGGACGTCTAACCTCAAAACAAGTTTATGAAATTAAACTATCCGTCATTTTTCACGGGATCTTACTAGTCTATATAATAATATCAGTATATATTATATAGGGTCGAGTGTTACACAGCCCTACAAAGAGATTGTTTCTTCATTATAGATTAAGTATAACTTTTAAACATTTCCAATATTTGTCCTACTTTATAAGACATAACCGTCTACTCTCTTAAACCCACCACATAAACACACATCCTCGACAGCCCGTAACATCACGTAGGCCTATGTAATGACCTCGGTATTAAGATAACATGCATGATGGGATGCCTTGAATAAAACATAACCGTCATATGTTACATGTCTTGTTATTTATCGATCGATTGATTAACTTGTTATACGTGATTCACGCTTGCATCAAAGGGATGGGAGTGACTGATAGGGAGGTTTGGTGCTTAACGGGCATACGGTGTTTTGAATAGAGACGCGCCCCACGTTAGAAGAAAATACCCACGTGTTCTGGGTATATACACGGGAAGACAATTAACAAATATTTTGTAAATAGACACTTATCTTTCCAAGTGTCATCTTAAATACGTACCAAGCTTTCCTCTAAACAGTCTTTCAATATGTTAAGCTATAGTTAAAAAAAACTATTGATTCTACTTAAAAAAAAGTAGATTAACAAAACACAACAGCTGATTAAAGGTTTTGTCTAAAAAAGACAAATACAAATCGCTAAATCTACATGCACTACCCTACTAACTACCTACATTTGATTAATGTGGTTTTTAGCACGATTTTATTAACTCGCTTTCTTGTCTGTTCGGTAGAATCGATTTTAAACTAACTTCCCGATGAGCTAGAGACTTAAAAACTGTAAACATAGCTCTGAACTGGATGGCAATGAAATAATATTAACTCCTTTTCTTGCCTATCTGTTGTTTATCTGTTCGGTCAAATTTGGTATTCGATTTTAAACTAACTTCCCGATGAGCTAGAGACTTAAAAACTGTAAACATAGCTCAGCACTGGATGGCAATGAAATATTAACTCCTTTTCTTGCCTATCTGTTTGTTTATCTGTTCGGTCAAATTTGGTATTCGATTTTAAATTAACTTTTCGATGAGCTACATACTTGAAACTATATAGTTCTGAACTGAATACTAAAAAACAAAAAATAATTATTCAAATAATTTTTTTGTTAAATATACCACGCTTTTAAACTGGATTAAAATAATTTCTCCTAGCTCCTTACAGATTTATAACCCCATACAGATTGTCCTGAAAATTCGTGGTTGTGAATTTATAATAGCTATGAAAATATTTGTAAGATTGAAAACGAAAACCGTGGAGCGCATGCAATATACCTAAAAGAAATCGTAAAATAAAAAAAATCCTTTAATAGGAAATTCTGCTCTGAATATTTTTGGTTTCTTTTTGGAAGTTGATAGTAAATGGGTAATACGGATAAGGATAAATTTTGATGGAAAGTTTTCTGACTCTGCAACAGGAAACAAGTTATTTGAAAGGAACCGAATTGTGAACCCTAAATTTAAATGGGTTGTGCAAAAGGGGAATGGTAATCCAGTCAGTATTTTTATCATCTTTGGGCTAAGTCAAACCATTTAAAAAAAATACTTATTGAGTGTATTTTTTTTCACTTTTTACTTTATTTTTTTGGCAAAATTTACTATCATCCGCAAACCTGACTCAAAATAAAACAATATAGTAAAATTTTTCGGGTTGTTTTGAAGAAAGTATATTTTCAAATTAGATTATATTTGGCGAGTGATTTAGTCAACGAGGAATTAGGATCTCTCTCAGTCGTCCAGTCAATGAATGACCAAACGGATTGTGTGAGGGAGAAGCATTAGCCCCCCTACCTTTTCCGCTTCATGGGGTGAGGCGGTGGAAATGCCCCTTTTGTCGACCTATCTTTTGATCTGTTGAAGATAAATTAGTAAAGAAATACATACTTTTTAAGGAAATCAAATTTTCTACAACTTCCTTTCTGGAGGTTTTCCTTTTTAAGGCTAACTAGTTAAAAAGACAAAATTAAAGAAAAAGTAGAGGCGAAAATAAATTTTCCGGAAATTGTCGATTTTTGTCAGTGATTATCTCGAAAAATATAACAGATACGAAAAAAACTAATAAGACTGTTCATGAATATTTTCAGCTTTAATTTGTAATAGAATAAAATTTTCGCTATGACTCACCATTTTAGAGATATAAGTGAAACCTGGAAGTGTCGCATTTCCACCCCTCCCTCCATGAAGCGGCAGGAGTAGGCGCGGAACTTTTAGTACGTTTAAATGCTCTTCATGTCCTCTCCATCCCCTTCGATGACTGGACTACAGTCACATTTTTTATTTTTTTAATACTACGTATTATCAGGATTCATTTGTATAGAAAGTATGACGAAATCGGTCGAATCAATAAAATGAGAGAATTTTCGAGTAATAATTTTTGAACGGAATTCGCTGATAGCATTACTGATCTCAGTTTCGGTTACAGGATGTGTGAAAGTTACCGATGCATTTTTATGTTTTATTACCTCAGTTGAATGTCTGAAGTAACCTGTTCCAACAACCGAACCACAACTTCCAGCGCCCAGTGTGTACAGGCTCGCAGTAAAGTAGAATTAAGATGTTAAAGAGTACCGGAGAATAAACCATAAAGTACTGAAGAATAAGACAGGGATAACTTAGACTCAGTAACCATAGCAACGGATTGTCGTAAATATCCGCGCAGTAATATGTTAACCCTTTTGTTTTACCACAATTAACTTTCCTTTTCTTCGCCTTTTTAGTTGCTTACGTTCGTATTAAGAGAATAATTAAACCGCATAGGCTGTATTAAACTGTGCATTAACTGTATAGGCCTAACTGGATAACTGCATGGAACGATTCAACAATTACAAATCGTCCAAAAGAGTCGTTCCTGTTAAACCTAAGCAAATTGATCGTTGTTCGTACATAGCGCTGAACAGTAGTGTAACTGTAGTTCATCCCAAGACTAAAACAAATCAACATAAAACATCTTATAATAAAACCATCGCGTTTTGAAAATTACAATTCTAAATTAAGGGGATCCAGCACTAAAACTAGTGAAAATCTGTGATAGTGGAAAATATCAAGCTAATTTTCGTTCTATTATTTTTGTGCGCTTGGGATTATTCCTTCAATATGAGGAATTTAAGTTAATCGATGTATAGCAAATGTTTAACTAATCAACTAAAATTCACCAAAAGAAAGTAATAATAATTTTACGCGAAGAATAAAATATATTAATTAAGAATTTATTTAAATAATTAATTATTGGGATTTGTA
>JAGFPH010000128.1:180506-193984 GCA_018207615.1 Philaenus spumarius | reverse complement strand
GCTGCCCCCGAGCTAAAATCCTCCACGTGAATTTGGACAGGGTACTTTTATGTTATAACACCAAAAAAGTTTCATTTAGTACGAAAAATTAAAAAAATTACTTCCGGTTGTTGGATATTTTGTCTAACGACCTCGTCCGACCGGCTTGGAAAAACATGAATACCAAATTCGACCAAATCGGGACGTAACATGCGGCCGTTAGAGTGTGTAAATACATACCTACATTTATATTTACTTAGATATACATTTTATTGACATCTCAAAATATGTTCTGAGATCGGTGATCGGTGCTCATTGACCACTAAAAGTGCCTTTAGAAAGAGGTTTTTGAATTAAGGTTGTTTGGGCCATTTCTTATCTGACTGATAACGGTCTACATCTGTCTATCTATCTACATAGTTTGAAGGGTGCACCATTTCAATTTTAAGTCAATATCTCGTTTTCTACAAAAGTTATTCAAGTTTAAAAAAAACTGTCTTCATGTGCCATGCGCTGCACGCGATGCAGCTCTTTTACTGTTTGCTCAGCTCGCGTTCAGTATTTCCCCTACGTTCAGTAATAATCAAAATAAAATTCAAATTCAAAAATTTCAAAATAAAAACTAAATAAATAAAAAGTTCTAAATAGTCTCTACTTCCACATCGTTAGCTCTAAGTATTGATAACAGAGATTTCTATCATTATTTCGACTGATGCAAAAACCTAAAAATTGTATTCACAAATTTTACAATTATATATAAACAATTATATTGAAACAGTTGAGTTCAATCCCTTGTGGCTTCGCCATTTTATGCTCCATGCATACATAGTTTTTATTTATTCTGTCCAAATTGCAAACATTTGAATTACGTTTATGACTACGTTTCCCCATTTTAAAGTAAAGATGTTTTACAAGATTAGAGATAAAAATACTAATCACAAATTTTTGTTTATTTGTTTATAACTTCAATAATTGTCTAACAAAATGGATTATTTAGTAGTAGCTGATCGCAGTAGGACCGTATATCGTACAACCTTAACTTGTATATAAACTACACATATTAATAGAAATCTGAATGCCTTCTTACAATATAAAATGCTAGTACCAATAAATTTAGTAAATGGAAATGTTAGGAGTTTCTGGGCGTTTGGCGGAAATAAATTTTGCAAAGCTGGAAATCATTTTAATCGCTTTATTTGACATCAAACTGAAATAGCCTAGGTTTGCACCATCCCTCGATGGGAGCTTCAAAGGGTGGTAAAAAAACACATTTTTGCTTCTAGTTTCTATATTTCTAAGTATGCATAACACGGAAAATTTTACTTAATATTTTATAAATAGTAGGTCTGTGACAGGTTGATTGCCACGAGTAGCTTATAGCAGAAAGTTTCAATTTTATACTTTTAGACTTGACCGAATTTTAAATTGTACGCTCTTGCAAATTTGATGCTCTAAAACTCACATTCTATACATTACTTATACAACATTTTTCGTAAAAGTTGATAAATAGTAAAAAATAGAAAGGTAACATTTTCTATATAATGCATACTTTACGAGTTCGAAGCAAAAAACTGAAAAAGTCCGATTCGTGTTTTTTGAACTCCCCCCTTTGAAGTGGTTGGAGCAAACTTAAGGTACTTCAATTGACGTCAAATGATGCGATCAAAACTATTTCCAACATTTATTTCTACAACCAGGTTTTATTTAACTGGCCTGTTGGGCTATGTAAAATTCATTTATAATATTATTTCATTCAACTGATCCCAAGATTTCTTGTTATAACATATGCTTGTGATTCTTGGTTTGTGTTTCCTATTTAGTGAAAACGCCAAATTCACAAATGACTTAAAAGTAAAAAAAATATTTATAGAGTAATTTTTTATACGAAAACACGAATATCTTGAGCTTATAATTGGTTAAGCACAAATTAAGGTACGGTTTACGGGTGTTTGTGTCCAGTTTATTGAAATTCAAGTAACCGTTTCAATAATTCTTCAATTACCATAGGTGCTGTTAGGAGACGAAATGACATTGGTTCTAAAGTCACCATTAATAATAGGTTTGCTTTATAAATGAACAAGTCTTTAGTACTTGAACGAGGGGTGTCAAAACACACTAATGTGAGGGAGGGTTCTTTTAAAAGCGAAAGTGATGTTCACGCCCCACATTGGTCAAGCATTGTTTGGGGTGAATTATTGCTCATCCCTTGTCAAAATGTTATATTCGTTTGTCTCACTTGTTCTTCTTGATGGTTTCCCAATTCATAAATTTATGTTTTTTCACGCTGCTTTAAGTCCTGTTTTACATTCAGCAGTTGTGTATACATACATTGCTATCGATGTTTCTGAATTAATATTATTAGTCGAATATAATTTGGTAAATAGTCATTACAATATCAAACATACGGGAGGGGAGTGACTTACTTCCCAGAGATTCCGTATCATCAGCAGTCCAGAAAGTTTTACTAATTCGTCGTTATACACTCACTATACTAAACTAACCATCAACAATAACCATTTCTCAAATAAATTATAAATTAATTATGACCAAAGATGGAGTAGGTTGCTATGCAAAAACAGTAGATATGTAAATGAAAAAACAATATTGAATGTCAAAAGTCATATTGAGAATTTAACTAGGTTATGAACAAATCTAACAAAACAAATGTTATTAATTTTGTTTGTAGTAGCAGAGAATTGGATTATCTTAAACTGCTTGTAGTTTATGTTGATAATCAACTGAGCTGTATGGAGCATATTTTATGTATTCGTAGGATTTCCTGATTTGTGTACTTATTTGTTAGTCTTACTGTTACCACACATTTTGTTAAATAACTTTTTTTTTTAAAGGCCAGAGGAAAAAGAAAACACCTAGGCGAGCCAACAATGTTTACTAAAAAGAAATAAGTAGATAAATTATGTTTTTTTTTAATCTTAACAAACTATTGCAAATATCAATGAATGAAGGAATGTGTGATAAACTGTGACTGTGTTTCTAAAAATAAATAAAAAATGGGTTGTAACTGGGATGAGCTGATTCTCAGAAATAATCTAAGAGGGTAAACAAAACCTATCAATTTAGTCATCTATTTGTTGGAAGTTTCATTTTATAAAATACTCCTTCATATTTTCTCGTTAATCACAAGTTTGTTTCCCACAACTGGGATTATTTATTTTAGCCTCAGGGAGTATTTATTGTTTCTTTTTTAATAGAACTAGATTCATTTTAAAGCTTTTAAGGTGATCCCAGGTATCGTAAGTAAATTGATTTCTTCCTTTTAGATTAAATTCAACATATGACACAGAAAATGCCAGGTTCAAAGGCCATGCAGTATTTTCTAAAATTGCACAGCCTTTCAAACACCTATTTTCCCTCAAGAATGAAATAATTTCTTATATTGACTACCAAACTAACTAAAAAACATGTTTTGTACTATAAGCCACCTTATTTTGGTGTAGTAGTGTATCGTCTGTGGAGTAAGGGCTCGAAATCTAACATCATTTTCGACTTCAATTATTACATCAGCACTTGTTTAATGTTTAGGGCAGATTTACACAGGTTGCCTGGATGTATAACATGGTGAAGAAATAGATTTCTTGCAATTCTTTTAAAACGTCTGATCCTTTTGACGCCCTCTTTAATGATCACAAGCTGAGCATTGTTCTCACCTGTGTACATGGTAAATAATGTGTATCGGTTAGTTGTCAGGCTGTACTTTGCCCATCATTTATTTAAACGGCGATAGTTAATTTTCATATTTTTTCATTATTTAGTTTGAAATAATTTGTCCAGCTATATTGTACATAATGAAGTAGGCCTACATTTGTATAACACAAGAAATGGTTTTAAACTGAATTTTCCGTATTGTAAACACATTAAATTGGTAAAATGATGAAACATATTATTTATTAAATTTTTTTAATAAGTCAGTAGGCGGCATTAGACTAAGGCAGCTTTAAGAAAATTTCAAATGATTGGTTGTTAGATAATCCATTTTATTAATGACTTTTGTTCCTTTAATTTCATGTCTTGGACGGTTTATAAAAAAATTAGTTATAATATTCTATTAAGACAAAACTTATCGTAGGCTATCATTTTTTATACTTGGCTAATAAAAATCAAAGCATTTGGAAAGGTATTGCCAATTTCCCAAGCCTAAACAAAATGATCACAAACTATGAAATGTCAATTTTGATTTGGTACCCATCTACATTTTACCACTCATTTAGGAGAATTGAATGTTTGCATTTGATCATAATAATTTTTATAATTTGCTAAGCCAAATTGTTGAAAAACCCGAAACATAGTTTTAGACTATAGCATCACCAAACGAAATGTAATTTTCACTTTATAAGAAAAAACGCTGAGATATATTATGACTCGTACATCAATAAAAATTGAGACATAGTCGTTGAAATGTGTCTGAGTAAATATACTTTTTAGTTGCGAGAATTTTATGTTTTATGCTTTATGCTTTTCTTGGCATGAGTCAAGCTTAATATTTATTTTTATATTCTGGCCTATACCTTAAATAATTTGTTACGATGTCGAAATTTACAGCAGTAGACCATTACAGAAATCATTATATTAAATACGTGAACATCGAAAATTGAAGTACCTTTTTTAGTACTTATTATAAAAGGAGAGAAATGAAACTTGTAATATTTGAATGATACTATGCGTGTACACAAAAAATAATTGGGTATGTTGGTGTTAAGTCAGGTGAAATAAAATAATTCTATTACGCAACTGAACAGATGACATATAAGTTTAGCGAATTTCCAGAATCAAATTTATAGCCTATGTTCGTTCCCCTCGCCGCTTAGAAATTCGGCCGTCGTCCTCAGATCAAAAGATCGGCCTACTGTAAAATCCCCCACTTGGATTTGAACTGGGTACTTTTATGGTATTTTACGTTTTGGTCGATTTTGGGAGAACCAAGCGAGTCGTGTAAATTGTATGTCGTGTAAAAAAACAAAATGTGCAGAATAATATCCTACATTTATTCTTTTAGATAAAACCCTAAGAAAGTTTCATTATAGTATGCAAAATCTCAAAAAAAATATTACTTCGGATTGTTGGATTTTTTTGCTAACGAATTCGTCCGAGAGACTTAGGAAACCAACGTTTCCAAATTTTGTTGACGGACTTACAATGCGGAGATATATATAACATTTTTATGACATCTCAAAACGTGTTCTGGGTCTGGGGACCATGGTCGGTGCTCATTTACTACTCCCGACCTTAGGTCTTACCATAAGGGCCACTGCAATAGCTCATCTTTCCTATGGAAATTTGCTAATAAACTAGAAATAACCTAAAATTGTGTTACTAACCAGGCTATCCGAATTACCTGTTTTATCTGTTATTGTATGCAGTTGGGTGATATGGTAATGTATATAAAAATATTTTTTATAGGACATTGCTTATCTATTATATAAAATGCAATGTCCTGACTGATCAACGCAGAGCCGATTGTATTAAAGCTAGAGACTTGAAATTTAGAAGGTACATCTGTCCAATAATGTAGAGGCGCACTAAGAAAAGATTTTGCACAATTTGGCATTTAAGGGTTGAAACAACCCCTAAAATATATTTCAAAAACCCTACCGCCTAGGAACGTGAAATTTGGTACACGTATTTGTCATAAGCGCTAGAGGCGCGATAAGTAAGAATTTTACGATATTTATCCTTTAAGGGTTGAAACAACCCCTAAAACTATAAATATTGTTTGATATTGCGAAGCATTGCCGAGTCCACTAGCTTTTCATAAAAGCAATATTTGTCCATACAAAACCCTTCGAACAGTTAAATGAAAACATTTTGATCACATTCACAGCTGTATGAGCTAATCTCCCTGCACGGGA
Source organism: Philaenus spumarius (assembly GCA_018207615.1). Lineage (NCBI taxonomy): Eukaryota > Metazoa > Arthropoda > Insecta > Hemiptera > Aphrophoridae > Philaenus > Philaenus spumarius. The sequence goes on along the minus strand of JAGFPH010000128.1, from coordinate 188,138 downwards.
AAATATTAATTTAAAAAAATCATACAAACAAATACTTAGCGTTGTTTCTTTCAAATTGAATTGTCACTTATCTTTATTTACTTGGTAAATTATTCTACCGTTTAATAGTTGAATCGTTTAATTCTAAAGAACTTCATATGCTTACTAAATTGTATCATTAATTCCATCCAGTTTCCTCTTTGTTGCCCTTTCCCACTCTTTTCCTCAAAGCGTCAAGGTAAGAATTAATTAAGAATTTGCATACACATAAATTCCAATCAATTATGAAAAACAAGTTGAATTTCGTTACTTTACAAACAAAATTTTTCGAATTTCGACCGTAGGAGATAGAAAGAAGTGTTTATAAAAGTGTCACCAAACGTATAACGCATTCGGTTTTTGGAATACGAGTAGAAATCGAATGACTGCCAGAAATCATAAACATAAACATTATCTTAGATAAAATAAAACCTGAACACAAAATCTCACAATAAATACCGTTTACTAACCTCAAACGCGTTTCAACGACAATGTCGCCATCCTCAGTAATGCACGGGCTACAGTAACCAAACTATAGCACTCACTCACTCAGTTTTTATTTCATTTTTGGGCAAAGCATATATTAGTAAATTACATTTCAAACTAGGCCTAGTTTTGTTAGCAGTTGTGTATTTGGAACATAAAAACTGGTGTTTTCAAAATAAGAAATTTGAAATTGATAAATAATGTTTTTACAGGCCTACAGTTCTATTTAGAACTAAATTACAAAACTTTTTTACGCTTACGAAAAAATTACAAAAAATGTTTACTACTTGTTATGAAGGCCTAAAGTTGAACTTTTTCCTTTCGTTACTGAACATTTTTTGTTTCTTGAGCTAATAACTTTTACAATCTTACATCAATAATTTTTTCAATTGCATTTATGAATTCTTTGAATCTTTCTCTACAAAAAAGGTACAGAACACTTTTGGATTGGGATAGAATTACTATTTTTAGCGATTTTTTTTAAAATATGCTTGCAAAACACTAAAAACCGCCTCGCCAATTTGAGCTATAACCATGGCAGGTCTAGGGTTAATAGAACAGATCAAGCTCACAACTCACAATAGAGTAAAGCTGTATAGTTGCCTCAAAACGTAGAGAGACACCTCCTCAGGTAGAACGGACCTTCCTAATCACCTGTTGACAAACAATGCCTTTGTTAGAAGCGGCCACCCGGGACTGCCGGCATCAGCCTGCTATTCCAAGAAATTCTGTCACACCATAATTTGCAAACAATTGATACATTAGGCCTACATTATCGAACGACGGCTCATTTTTTTCGTCTTACTTAGACGAATAAAAAACAATTTGAATCACAGTTCTACGACGTATTGTTACTGACATAACAGCGTCCGTGATGTGATGGGGAAAGTTAAGCGGCAACTGTTATTTCGGTAACGGTACGTCTTAGAACTGTGATTCAAAAGTGTTTTTATTCGTCTAAGTAAGACGAAAAAAATGAGCCTTTATTCGATAATGTAGGCCTAATGTATCAATTGATTCCAAATTATAGTGTGACACAGAATTTCTTGTAATAGCAGGCTGATGCCGGCAGTCCCGGGTCTCCGCTTCTAACAAAGGCATTGTTGGTCAATAAGTGATTAGGACGGTCCGTTCTACCTGAGGGGCGGGTGTCTCTCTACGTTTTGAGGCAACTATAACCTACTGCATCCATGTGAGTTGTACGTTGTAGTTTAATCAAGCAAATCTAAATATTAGTATGCATGCAATGCACAATGATGTAAAGTATGTTGCTGGATCCTCTGTTGTGTTGTCTATTTTATAATTTAACTTGCACTTTTTAAACCTAGTATTAATTTTTACTGCTAAATTCCGGGATTTCGGGGGTGGGGAGGGGGGTTTGACCCCCTGGCTACGGCCTTGCACTACATAATAAGTTAGTCATTTATTATGAAATTATTTGGGCTTTGATTAAACTGGTTAGTTTTAAATGAGCAATCTCTCCAACATTACATTTCAAAGTCATTACGATACTGTAATGATACCAAAATTTGACTTATATAATAACCAACAGGTTTATATTATACCAATTGTGTTGGGATTTTACCTTTACTATAATAATGGATCAGAGAAATTGATTTTAAATAATATTATATTAATAAATAACTATTACAACACAAACTAGTCTATTTTATAACTTAATAAATACTTAAAAATATTGAAATATAAAAACTATATGAAATAAAACACCAGTTAACAGTTTTTCAAGATTATATTGAACACCAAAAATTTTTTAAATATAGTGAGATGAAATAGTAAAACACAAGTTATATATAAAATTAGGCAAAGTTGGGACAATACTACATAATGTTTGTTAGCAATGAGTTGAGAAGTGAGTTTAAATGGACGGAGATTTGGTTGCTCCAAAACAGCAACAAAAAAATTTTCTGAAAAATCCAGTAGATTTGACTTTCTTTCCTTTTACGATTTTAATTTTTGATGCGAGGTCAACATATTCAGATGTTTTTTTCAACACTGGAACTTATTTCCGCCTCTAATGCGTTTAGGGGTTCAATTTTTCAAATAACGTCTTCCAATCTTCCAAATCATATGTCCAATCAACAAAATGAAAACCGTCAGATTTAATTACTTTTCGTTTTACTTCTTTAAGTTTTGATGAGTGGTCGACACATACACTGAATGAACTTTCTTCCAGATTGTCAATTTTCACACCGACATCTTCTAAACACTCATCCATATTGTACGTTGTTTCTGAAAAATTGAATCCACCAGCTTTAACTTTCTTCACATGTTCAAATTTTGAAGACTAGTCGAATATATTGTCGCCACATTTAGTATGCCAGTCAACTTTTGCGTAAATGTCGCCCAACCACGCATCCATGTCAAAAGTAAAGTCCAGGAAATTAAGTTTGTACGGGCCCCACAATAAATCTCTCCCCACATCTTTCTTCTCTTTTTTTTGGAAGGGGAGGAATGCTCTTATGCAGACCTCTCAGCCAGCCTGAGAGGTACTGTGGGACTCGATCCGCTGCCACGCGGACCTACTACCCACAAAACCACCCCCCTCTCCCCAAACCGCTCCAGGGGAGGAGTAACAGCGTCTAGGGAATATCCCTAATGACTGTAAGCGTCAATATGAAACATAACAAAATCTCATTAATGGAATAGCGGTGGCGGCTTGAAGATGTCTCTACTAGAGACCAGCCATCAACGGCAACGGCTCCGATGAAGGCACGATCCCGATAACGAGTCAAGAAGTCGGGCTGGAACAGAGGAAGAAACGTGAGAAAATCATTCCCTGAGACCGGGCCGGCAGAAGAGCAGCTTGACCCGTACCTAAACAGCACTGGCAGAGGGATCCCGGAGCTACGATGAAGGCACGATCCCGAGAACGAGTGAAGAAGTAGGGCTGGAACAGAGGAAGAAACGTGAGAAAATCATTCCCTGAGACCGGGTCGGCAGCAGAGCAGCTTAACCCGTACCTAAACAGCACTGGCAGAGGGATCCCGGAGCTACGATGAAGGCCCGACTCGAGTTTCGAAGTGAAGAGCTGACTGGCTGGAACAGAAGAAAAACGTGAGAAAATCTTTCCCCGAGACCGGGCCGGCAGAAGAGCAGCTTCACCCGTACCTAAAGAGCACTATACAGTGTATAGTAGGCCTACAGACTTAAGTTATTTATATTTTGTATGTTTTTAAGTGTTTACTTCCAACAATGTAATCATTTCTTTATTAGACATTCACTAAATTTAATTCCCATAGTAACGTAATACTTATTATATCTCATTTACAATTGAAACTCTTTTGAAACAAGTTCACTCACTTGCGCTCTATGATCTGTTACATCACCTCTGAATAATAAAAGAATTAAGAATTATTGATGTCACTATCTGTAATCAACTAAATCATTGTGCTACTTAATTGATTGCATAGATTCAGGACTCAAGTAGCCATGACACATGTAGCACTCGGACGCACTTGAAAGATGTCGAAAGATGGGAATGACGACATCTTTCAAGTGCGTCTGAGTGCTAACATGTGTCATGGCTACTTGAGTCCTGAATCTATGCAATCAATTAAGTAGCACAATGATTTAGTTGATTACAGATAGTGATAATAATAATTCTTAATTCTTTTACTATTCATAGGTGATGTAACATCATAGAGCGCAAGTGAGTGAACTTGTTTCAAAAGAGTTTCAATTGTAAATGAGATATAATAAGTATTACGTTACTATGGGAATTAAATTTAGTGAATGTCTAATAAAGAAATGATTACATTGTTGGAAGTAAACACTTAAAAACATACAAAATATAAATAACTTAACTCGTACTATACACGGGTGCGTGTTGCTACCGCCGAATGTTGCTAGCGCCGCGGTCAAAACCACTCAGAGTAGTGTTCCTAGCGCAGAAGCCATAAATTGTGTAAGGGTCTGCCATAAATCGTGTAAGGGAATAAAAAAAACCAGAGGTACTAACCTATACTGTTTAGTCACAGAATGTTGCCAATAACAGTATGATTATAATATTTCGTCGTTATTATCACATTATATAATTAGAATTAAAAAAAAACCAGAGGTACTAACCTATACTGTTTAGTCATAGAATGTTGCCAATAACAGTACGATTATAATATTTCGTCGTTATTATCACATTATATAATTAGAATTAAAAAAAAAACCAGAGGTACTAACCTATACTGTTTAGTCACCGTATGTTGCCGATAACAGTATAATTATAATATTTCGTCGGTATTATCACGTTTAACGTCATTAAAATTATAGATTTGAAAATCCACTGCGCTAACGTGCTTTATATAGACAAGCACAGACTTCAATATTTTGGCGCTAGCAATACTCTGCCTCAGCTGTCAAAACTGTCAAACCCTCGTCAACTGTAGACGTGGCGCTAGCAACACTCGGGCGCCTGGAACACTCGGCGCTAGGAACACGCTACGCTATACACTGTATTTAGCTGTTTGAGTAACAAAGAACTATCTAATGGGGTGCATTCTGGTACATGCAATAGGCCTACTTATGCTATTGTTTTAATAGCATTAACTTCATGATGGAAGTAGCTTAAAATGTAACGTGTATCATCAATCATCTTTTTAAAACGGTTTATAAAACATTAAGCCTACTTCAGGTTTTATTTTATCTATTTTATAAACATTATACTTTTACTTATGTAAATTTTAAATTAAAAAAAGAAACAAAATATAGAAGTAGGATATAATTTCGATATCTACAAAATAGAAATCGAATAAATGAGACAATGAATATGATTTTTTTTGTTTTTTACAAAATATAAATATTGGTTCTCTTTTTACAAAATGTATACACAAAAAATATACGAAATAAATGAAGAATGTGTGCGGTCGTGGCACCCCCGTCAGTAACGAGTTCATCACGCATTTTCTTCGATTCTTTTACCAGCCTTAACGGCAACATACACACATAATTTTAATCTTTCAACTATCATTTATTATTAGATTGTTTTTTATACAAATATTTACTGTTTTCATACGTTTAATGTTATTATAATAAAGGTGTAGAATTAATTATAACCTAAAATGGTAAACACAGTAAACGTCCATTCATTGTAAACACATTCAATAAACATAACTTAAAATGTAGGTTTTTCCGTCAAGGCCTAACCAAAAATTACTGTGTGTATGTTTAATTAATTTTACCTGTCATAACGGTTACATACATACAATAATTTTAGTTTAGGCCTGGACTTAAAATTACTTTCTAGGCCTAACCTAAAATGTCGGCGCTTGACGATAATATCTGAACGGGTGCGTGTTGCTAGCGCCGCTGTCAAAACCACTCAGAATAGTGTTCCTAGCGCCGAGGCCATAAATTGTGTAAGAGTCTGCCATAAATCGTGTAAGGGAATAAAAAAAACCAGAGGTACTAACCTATACTGTTTAGTCACAGTATGTTGCCGATAACAGTATGATTATAATATTTCGTCGTTATTATCACATTATATAATTAGAATTAAAAACAAACCAGAGGTACTAACCTATACTGTTTAGTCACAGTATGTTGCCGATAACAGTATGATTATAATATTTCGTCGTTATTATCACGTTTAACGTCATTAAAATTATAGATTTGAAAATCCACTGCGCTAACGTGCTTTATATAGACAAGTCCAGACTTCAATATTTTGGCGGTAGCAATACTCTGATGTAGTGCCATCTCGTCCAAGTGCTATCTCGTCCAACACCCTATTTCCTAGAAAAGAGTGCCATCTCGTCCAGCTCAGTTTTACAGTTGAATGAACACATTAATTAGTGCTATCTCGTCCAAGTGAAAACTTGACAAGGGTTGAGGAAGGCATCGCAGGTAGCCTGTGGTTGTGCGCCCTCGTCTAGCACCCTCACCACTCTCCCACCCCTTTGTATACATGTGGAAACTGCCAATTTAAACCTCATTTGTATACTTGATCGGGAGGTGTAAACATCTATAGGAATATGGAGTTTTCGACCACCATAAGAGGCCAACCTAGTCTTTCATGTAACGGTTTTCGGTGTACAAAGAAAAATTCAAAAAAGTGTGGAGAAATTGTGTGGCGGTGTGTAAATCATACTAGTGTAAATCACATTATATAATTAAAATTAAAAAAAACTAAAAGGTTCGAACCTATAGTATGTAGTCAAGTATGCTTTTTACTTAATCTGGCCGATAACAGTATGATTATATTTCGTTATTATCATTTTATATAATCTTATCTTCTAAAGCGAGAGATAATTGTTTGTCTGCTAAATGGATCTGGAATCTCCGTCTAAGGATTTTTGATTTTTTGATTTTATATTAGGCTTTTGGCCACGAGAAATCGATTGGAAATGGTCACCAGTCTGGGAAAATTCGTTTTCTACGTCTTTTTATTAAATTAAAAAGTGAAATTTGTCCATTTTAAACAATACAAAGCACAGCTGATGCAAATGTTTTCAATGCCATTACAATAATCATCTGCTTTCTTTTAAACTGTATATTTTATTAGAGGTAAGCCTAATGTTGTATCTATTTATAGTTACCATGGCAACGAATACATAATAAACATACCCTTTATTTAGTTGTTTAATGTTATAGGCCTAACCTAAACGATGTTCACGGAAATTTGCAATAATAGTAGTTATTGACGTGAGCGAACTAGGCCCTAGGAATAAATTGATATTGAAATAATACTTTAATTTAGGCCTGACTTATTTCTGAGGCATAGCGTTGAGATTGTGGTTAATCCTTTAAACTGTATTTTTATTACAGGTAAGCCTAATGTTGTATATACCCTTTATTTAGTTGTTTAATGTTATAGGCCTAACCTCAAAACTCAATAATCCAATATTTATTATTGAAATCATAGCCCTGCTTATAATCGAGCTTTAGCTCGGTCTCCAGGTACTTAAAATTAAAAAAAAAATTAAAAGGTTCTAACCTATAGTATTTAGTCACAGTATGTTTACTTTTTACTTAACCTGGCCGATAACAGTATGTTTGTACTTTAAAAGCGTATGTACAACTTTGTAGTTGAGTTGGCTAAACTGTTCGTTTCTACGAAGTGTATAAATACTATAATTATAAAGAAAAAAGTTAAGGTTTGTGTATTTATAGTAGTTT
>JAGFPH010000128.1:161484-180406 GCA_018207615.1 Philaenus spumarius | reverse complement strand
TGTGGACTAGGCTTTACGCGTTCTAAAAATTAGCTTGCTTGAAGTACAATATTTCTAGTATTTATAATCCGATAAATCAGTTTGGGCTGCCTCAAGTTAGGGTGGCACTACCTTGTAACTATGTTGGAAGGTTAGTTAATGTAGTTATAACATTAGTTAGAGTGTTTAATATTTGAGTGTTTCTTTATTTGTAAGTTAGTTGTTATTGTCACAAAAATAATAAAATTAATCAGTACATCTATAAAATATTACATTCATGTAGTTGCTGTAGTCATGTGAGTAATTGCTCTGTGTGTTTCAGTATAACCATCATCCTCGCAAGGTTAGCTAATGTAGTCGTGAACTTTATCTATATAAATAAAAGCGAAATACCACTCACTCACTCAACACTATTTCTCAAAAACTACCGAACGAATTGAAATAAAATTTGGTATGTAGCTTTCTCTAGGGCTATTATAGGTGCTCACTACGAAAGGGGATCAAAGCTATTAAATCACGATTTCTTCAAAACTACCGAACGGATTGACATTAAATTTGTTATGTAGCTTCTTCTAGGGCCATAAGTGTTCACTAAAAAAGGGTTTTAAAAAATTAGAAATTTTAGGAGGCTTTTTTGGGTAAAAACGACTAAATCACCACGATTTCTCTAAAATTACCGAACAAATTGGAATTAAATTTGGTATGTAGCTTCCTTTAGGGCCATAGGTGCTCGCTAAGAAAGGGTTTTAAAAAATTCGAAATTTTAGGGGGTTTTGGGGGGATCAAAGTTATTAAATCACGATTTCTTCAAAACTACCGAACGGATTGGAATGAAATTTGGTATGTAGCTTCCTCAAGAAGCTATAGGCGCTCGCTAAGAAAGGGTTTCAAAAAATTTGAAATTTTAGGGGGGGTTTGGAGGGATCAAAGTTATTGAAAGACGATTTCTTCACAACTACAGAACGGATTGGAATGAAATTTGGTATGTAGCTTCTTCTAGGGCCATAAGTGTTCAATAAACAAGGATTTTAAAAAATTGGAAATTTTAGGGTGGTTAAGGGGGTAAAAATGACTAAATCACCACGATTTCTCCAAAATTACAGAAGAAATTGGAATGAAATTTGGTATGTAGCTTCCTCTAGGGCCATAGGTGCTCACTAAAAATGGGTATGAAAAATTTCGAAATATTAGGAATGGTTTGGGGGGATCAAAGTTACTAAAATCATAATTTCAGATCTTTTATTATTAAGACAATAGTGTTATTATAATTTAAGATCTATATATATAAAAGCCAAATACCACTCACTGACTGAACACTTAAAAAGAATACAATTATGTTAAAAAGACTGAAAATACCAACCATCACGGGTAACGCCGTAAGGGTCAGCTAGTACTAATAGGCCTATAGTTATAACACTAGTTTTGATTGTAATTACTATATAGTTTGTTTATTGATACGATAGTTATTTTCATCACAACAGTAATAAAAGTGGCCACTACATATACAAAATGTTGTATTAATATTAGTTATTGTTGCCATGAGGATAATTAATTGTTGTAGGTTCTTGGTTAGTGCAAGGTTAGTTAATATTTTTTACTATTGGTACTTAGTAGAAATCCTTTTTATAATACACAACACAAAATATTTAGTACTGTTTATTGAGATTTGTTGTCTATTATTTTACCAATTACAAAGCATCTCAACACAGACTATGGCAATACTTAAGAGTGAAAGCCTTGGTTAACCTGCTTCATATCTAGCGAAACATAGACTCAATAAATTGTAACTTTATTACTAAATATCATGTGTTGCGTTTCATTGGTTGATCAGATTTATTTTTATACAATGAGAAAAAATTTAAAAAAGTAATAAAGTAACAAATTTCTATTACGGTATTTATATTTATTGTTTGACTATTTAAATACAAACAGCAAATCCCGCAAAATATACAAATAATTGAACTTTAAAACATACTGAATATCTACAAAGTAGTTGTGAAAGGAATGGTGTAGATTTACTGCAAAAGTAATTTCAAGAATCCTGTAATTTAATTTTGTTTACCATGACGTGCAAATTAATCCAAAGATATTATATTATTTAACAAAAAATGTTATTTTGAAAATAACTAGTATTGTACATGTTTTTATTTCTTCGTCAAGAAACCAAATCTGAATTATTGATCTCAATTTTTGTAGAACAGCTGTTAATTTTTGAGTAATTTATTGCAAAATGTTGTTTGTAGTTCTGTACTCATTATATGATTTATGTTTTTTCACTTCATAATAATAGTTTTCAGTGCACAACACAATTTTCACACATTTTTTAACACTTTTAAACTTTTCATTGATCTGCATCACATTTCTTCTGAAACAGAAAAATAATGATTTTTTTTATTTAGATATATTTTTATTGTAGAAACAGAATGTATACTTAAGTGCTTCACGTGCAAACCCCCACTCCTTGCTTTCTTCACGAAGATATATTATTATAATTTCTCTTTAATAAAGATGTAAGTTTATGCTATAACGGGAGTTATACTAAAGAGCCAGAATCAGGCCTACTTAGGTCTATAACATTAACATTATCTAAAAATTAAAAAATATAAATTGTTCCAAAGTATGATATCAGGTGTTATTGGAAGTACGTCCATGGCCGTTTAAAGGTGTAACAAATATCAGCTGATTATTCTGATTATTCACCAACACTGAACATCTTCGATTAGCTGAGCTATGTATTTTAAATTGATAAATATTTTAAATGGATAAATAGCATATTTAAATTATCTCTACGCATAACTTTCTTTAAAATTATTTGAAAATTTGAATATTTGATCTACAAACTTGAATAAATATTCTTTAGTCTGTTCGTAAGACTATTATTATTTTACGTAGGTAGATTTTGTAAAGGATTCATTATTTGCATTATTATATGTATTGATGAACTACATATTAGAGGAAATGTAAACTGTTTATATTATATAAGCTATAGTAAAGATACTATCTGGAAGAGTGGGTTGAAATAAAGTTCCAGCCCGGTCACTCGTCACAGCAACCTGGCGGAGTTATTGAGGAACCTGGAGGAAAGAAACAGACAATTACATATTTCACCTGCTCATAATTTCCATATTAATTCTACAAGACAAAATACTAACGCACAATTAAAACGTTCTAAGACTTGTCTTGTTGGCCTAAATAATAGTAATTGACAAAATACACAATTACAGAAATATACTCTATGACATTTAAATTAAAAACTATAAACTGAAATAAACAAACTTATTAAAATAATTATTAATTACATGGCCTATTCAGAATGTTTTAGTGTGCAACCATGCTTGACTTGATAATGATTCAACCCATATACTAAACTACACAACACAATCAAGGCATAATCAAGACAGTCATAATAATCATAAACTAACCAAGAACCAATTGTGTCAACAAAATTAATATTTTATCATTAGGTAACCTACTTTTCAAATAGTAAATTATATAATTATACTCAAAATATATTTATATCACTTAGGAATAATGATACACCAATTTAGCTTTATAGTTTATATGAAGTTAGTGCAGTGTATTTATATTGTACAGGGGAAGCTACCTCATTTTAATCTATTTGATTGTAGTGAACATATTCTTTAAACAATTCTGGTACTAATATGTGTAAATTGTCAATTAAGTAGAGTAGTTTTTGAGCATATAGAAAAGGTAAGCGTATTTAAATGATTATTTAATTTTAAGGGTAGTTATCTCATTTCATCCCTTTAACGTAAGTAATGAAATGGCAAGTGGCTTTTATATCCCTTAAGAATAATATTATAAATTTTAGCTAAGTAACTTGTAGGAAGTTAGTTCAATTTATACTAATTGTATAGGGATAGCAACCCCATTTCAACCCCTTAGAATATAATTAATTTAATTTGACTAAATGTAGGTACGCCACAGCCATCTGAATAAACAATAAATTTACATAAGGTTAAAAATATTTAAAACAATATTAGTTACTAAGTTAAATTTACGTAAAACACTAACCTAATTCCTAACTTATTTATACAATAAATATGCACACTAAACACTCTGCCATCTATCACTCGTACATACACTCTCCCTTTCTACCAAGTAATCACAATATACATAATTAAAAATTAATTACCATACTAAGCTATACATTTTCTATTTATAGAAATTTATAAAAATATTTAAACTTCTCAAAAGAGCTGCATTCTTTCTTTAAAATGTATTTGAAATAATACAAACAAAACTCTTCTTGCAAAGTTATTAATTGTTTTGTTGTTGTTAAGTGTCTTCCTCCCAAATTGTACGATATATTGTTTCTAATATAAAATTTATAATTTAATTTGATTCATTGATGAAATAATTTGATTAAATACAAGAAAATGAAAATGACTACTTGCAAATAATAACAAGTTCGACTTTGGGTCATACACTTTACATAACTGCGCTAAAGATGACATATTTTACAAATGCTTTTTATTTGTTTCAACGTATGACCAAGTGAGAAAATTTATCATGGGACACAAATTTTTCTTTAAGAAAAATTATCAAGAACATAGCTTGGCGAGTCTAAAACAACAGAAGAGTTTGGTAAATAAACTCGGACTAAACTTAAAACTCACTAGACATTTTAAACGTTTTCATGTATGAAGATTTTTTGTAAAAATTTTAAATCCGATTGTATTTGTTAATCAAACTATCACAGGTAATTTGAGAAAGCAAAGCGTGTAGAAGCAATAGTTATTTGTTTTGGAAGTGATGAGGCAGCACTATTGGGAGGCCTGTCTTGTTAACATCGGTTAACTATAGAACTCTAGCCCCATGCCACCTTCTGATAGACCGATTTTATGTAGCTCGATCCATTAGAGTTGCCAAGCTTAATCATCTCGGGTTTTGTCTATACAGCCTTGACGGGCAATATGAAAGGGATGAATACACAAGTGCGAAAAATAATTGTAGGTCTTGTGTATTTTTTTAAGTAGGCGTACTCATGTAAAATAATTGTATTTCTTATAAGAACGACAAAAGCTTTTGACTTTATTATTATATCATTCTCTCTATTATATAGAACAAGTCATTGCCGCAAAAACTCTGGATCCAGGTCACCTACTGACTCATTACTTAATTTAAAAATACCTGTTATAAAATTCATATAATTCTAATATATATAACCGGTTTTGTCCTGATAGACTGACTAACAGACATAGAATTAACATAGAGCAAAATTTGAAGATATATTTTAATGGGGCCATAGACCAACACTGAGAAAGGAATTTGCTAGATTTGAGTTGTAAAGCTTAAAAATAGTTAACATTCGGGGGTACACCCATATGCCATATAACCATATACCAGATAAAACAGCTGATTCGGATTAAAAGCTTAGCAACACACGTTTATTGGAAGCATTTACATTCATTACCATAGCAACCAACTTATACAATTTATAATTAGTTAATTATTCTTTACAACCGACAGCATTTTTAGATTAGGTTAAAAAAAAAGGAAGAAAACAGAAACAAAAATCAACGAAAAATGCTTATTGGATTATAATTCAAACGTCTGTTGTTATATTGTAGCCTATATAAAAACACTGATTTGGATCAAAAAACTTAACTCATTTTTATTTTATATCCGTAATGAACGAAAACTTGTTTCTTCAAAGTATTTACATTTATTCCCATAACATCCAACTTGGGAAATTTATAATCAGGTAATAATAATAATTTTTATACCCTACAGTTATTTTTAGGCTAGTTAAAACTAAATACAAACAAAAATGAACGGTAAAATTCTACTGTATTATAATTTAAACATCTGGTGTTACATATTGTATTATTTCCTTTAGTTGGTATAATCAAAACTTGTTTGAAATGTTGATTATTGATTGTTTAAATATTACTAGTGCAATTACAAGGCATGCCATATTTTAATTATTGGGGATGGTGCGTGTCTATTTCGATCTCTGTCTTATATTACGTATAGACCACCGGTACCCCCAACCCCCTAACCCAATCCAAGTGCCTCTGGCCTAATAAATAGTAATTTCCGTGAAAATACCAGACTATACAATAATTTGCTCAACCCCACGAGTCGCCACGAGGTTGGTAAACGAAGCAAGCACAGGAGCCCTCTGGTCAGGTATATACAGTTTCTCCCCAAAATCAAAATTTACCTGTTTATAAATCTTAAGGTATGTTCATTTTTGGGCTTTAATCAGTAAACTATTCATAAAATCCAATTTTATACAGTCTTGCAAACGTTTTATATTTATTTTACCATCTTCTTTAAAATATTTAAACAAATCAACGATATATTTTCCACACAAGAGGTTGTAAATTGTAAACCAAAATATATATGTTTTAAACTTCTTCTGCCAACCATTTCCGTAACCGATGGAAATAAATACAAAACCTTCTGAATATACCTGAAGTTGTAATCCCAACGGATAGAAATACAACTGACTCCCACCTGTCTCCAACACTACAAAGTCAGGTGTATTTTTAGATTTTTAGCAGACAGAATAGTTTTTAATAAAAAATGTATAAACCTTCACTATCTTAAATTGCATGTAACCACCTCCCCCCATACCTGAGACGTATAACATATAACTGCTCCGGAAACCGCCTCGAATACTTCAATTTTGGCACATACATTAATGCATACAAAACATTCATACACAATCTATAGTTTAACAAGAAAGAAAACATGGTATTAATTGCTGAAATACTACACATAAAACAATATTTCTAGAAGGCTCATATAAAATATAGAATATAAAACAATCGTCAATAATCTGTTTGCATTTGCTACGCAGTAAGTGCTATAATAACAAAAACGTAGGATGACCGAACAGCAAGTAAACTGATAAGGAATATAGAGACCTCTAAGGCTAAGTTTGTGAAGATAGTTGCAGTGATTGTAGGACAGAGAGTCCGGGTACACGCCGACAAAGAGTCGAACACAAATTTCGTAAAAGCTGACAAAGAATCTGGAACTTTTGTGATTAACAGGTGGACTGTTTGTCCATCTCTACGCTCTACCTGCTTTAATTATTAGTGTCCACTTTCCCAAAAGTTGTGTAATTTAAGGCTGTCATTTAATGAAACTTTATCGTGAGATAATTTTTTATCAATTACGTTGTTTTGTTAAACAGAATTATAACCCTGAAAAATAAATAGCCTGAAGTATTTACTTACATTATGTTTCCAGCTTGTAAACATATATATATATATATATATATATATACAGTGTGATTGAAAAGTCCCGGAACGGTGTAATATATTTTTTACCATTATAAATAAAGTAATGAGACTTGGTATATCAATAATAGCCATAAATGTCTACTCTTTTAAGGTATTATCACTTTTTTATCCCTTAAAGGGGACGGCCCACGAGGAGTCAGACAAAATTCTTAAATAGCAGCATAGGTCGAGTTTGGTATCAAATTAAAGGTCTTAGTTAGTAGAACACATTGCCGCAAACCGGACTTCGAAAGGTCCACTCTAACCAAAATGGCGGCCCTAAACGTGTTGAAATAAATTAACACAAAGTTGCTAATATCTCGAAAAGGAAGAATTTTTAGAAAAAATTCCAAGAGACAAAAAATGTTTATTTTAAAGTGCTTGACCTAAAAAATTCCTTCCAAATCGATTTCGTAAATTTTATTTTTACTCCTTCATCTTAGAAAATAAAAAAAAAAATTTACGAAATGATTTGGGAGCACTTTGTTTAGGTCAAGCACTTTGAAATAAACATTTTTTGTCTCTTGAAATTTTTTCTAAAAATTCTTCCTTTTCGAGATTATTATTATTTACCCGAAGTAATACAATAATTAGATCACGCAGCTGAACCGAATTTTCAAAATTAGATTTATATACTTCAGGGTTTCAACCTTTAGGGAAATCGGTCTACTCACGAAGGTGCTGATCAGCTGAACTGCGTGTACGAAATATATTAGTAAAATTTGTTTGTACCTCTCTGAGGTAACCTCAGATTTCAATTGGGTATTTTTATTGTGTTTTACGTTTTGATCGATTTTTGAGAAACCTGGCGGTCTATAAGGTCGTGTAAAAGTACAAAATGTACAGAATAATCTCCTATATTTGTTTATTTGTAGATAAAACCAAAAATGTGTCATCCTAGTATAAACAATCTTAACACAATTTTACTTCCTGTCAAAAAAGTTCTTCCTGATGTTGGATATTTTTTGGCTAACGAACTTGTCCGAGCGACTTAGAAAACTAACGTGCGTACCAAATTTGGACCAATTCGGAATAAAATGCGGCATTATAGAGTGAGAAGATATATATACAAAACATTTTTAATTAGTCACAAAAATGTGTTTTGGGGACCACGATCGGTGCTCATTGACCACTCCCGACCTTAGGTCTCACCTTTGTAAATTCACTTGTTGTTTTTTCATCTTGGTTTTTCGCTTTCTATCTCTCGTCTCACTTTCCCATGAAAAACATTTACCTTCAGTATAAAAGTTTCACTTTGATAATAGCGATTTTGCGTTTTATGATTAATGTGCAGAAATGAATTACAGGCCTACACAGACAGCAGTGCTTACCTTAACGACGACTCCTCAACTTCTACACACCATGACTTGCAAGCTTCGTCACTTCTCCTCCATTTCCCTCTGAACAAGTGCGATTGTCCAAACGCGCATGCGCCATCCTGATTAAATTTCAATTGTTATAACCGCCCCCTTTTCTGTTTGATTAATTGTTACCAGTGCCTTACATTCATTTGTTTTCCTTCTCTGTCTAAGTTGTGTTCATAATAGTTTTATGTTTTGTTCTTTGGCCTTGTGTTGTTCTCGTTTATTATTCGACTAGGAAATTGTGTGGAAATTTGATGTTTTTTTTTTGGTTGAAATAACGGTTTTAGTCTGTTTTGCGTGGAAACACAATGAGGAGGCTATTTTATGACCAATCCATGTGTATTTGGTTGAGTTTTTCGTTTCCAGCTAATATTTTGTTTCTTAGCTCCTTTTATTTTTCTGTAGTTAGTCTAATGAAAGGGTGGAGTGGTGTAGGCAGCTCACACGTTGTAAACCTTGCTACAATTAGATCATCCAACCAGGTTTCGTAATTTTAAGAGTGCCCAATACCAGAACGAAACTGTTAAATAAAGATGTCTGCAGTTTTACGAATCAGTCAAAGCATTTTACGATTCACTGTTATAATTCACGGGAAGTTGTTCATGTACATCCAAACTATATTCGTAGATGATTATTATTCTTGAAGAAATTTAAAATGAGGATTTTAGTCGACTGTTGTTATCTATCTATATATATAAAAGCCAAATTCACTGACTCACTGATCACTATTTCTCAAAAACTACTGAACGAATCGGAACGAAATTTGGTATGTAGCTTCTTCTAGGGCCATAGATGGTCACTAAGAAAAGTTTTCAAAAAATGTGAAATTTTAGGGGGGGGGGTCAAAGTTACTAAATCTCGATTTTTCTAAAACAACTGAACAGATTGGAATAGTATTTGCAATGAATACTTAAATGTTCATTTAAGTATTCATTGGTATTTGGTATGTAGCTTCCTCTAGGGCCGTAGATGCTCTTTAAGAAAGGTTTTCAAAAAAAATCGAAATCTTAGGGGGGATTTTTCAAAGTTACTAAATCACGTTTTCTCTAAAACTACCGAACGGATTGGAATGAAATTTGGTATGTGGCTTCCTCTAGGGCCGTAGGTGCTGATAAGAAAGAGTTTCAAAAAATTGGAAATTTTAGGGGGGGGGTTTGGGGGGATCAAAGTTATTAAAAAACGATTTCTTCAAAACTACCGAACGGATTGGAATGAAATTTGGTATGTAGCTTCCTCTAGGGCCATAGGTGCTTACCAAGAAAGGGTTTGAAAAAATTAGAAATCTTAGGGGGGTTTGGGGGATCATACTATTATCTTGTATGATAAGAACCCAAGGGATAACATACTATATATAACTCCCATGGTTCTGCGGAAGCGGCACGATGGAGAAACCACGCTTACATTATATTCATTATTTTGTGTCTATTTTTTTTGTTAAAGTTAATTTAATGTTATATTTTGTTCATTGATGTAGCCCATGCATGCGTAATGTCTCAATGCGAAAAAATAAAAAAAAAATTAATAATTGCATAACTTATTTTTAGTTCTTATTTTAGGGTAAAAGCTCTTTGAGATAAATCGCCAGAAAATTTCCATCCAATTAGACAAACATTCATCATGGCCTTTACACCGATTTTAACTGGGGATTATCACGTAAGGTTACTAGGCCGCCTACTTCTTTTCCAGCATAACAAAGTTTAAAACTTTCTTTCATAACATGACTATCCTACTTTTTAGATCATTCTTTCGTGAAAATAGTGTTCAGTGTGCACAATTCTGAACACCTTTGTTGCAAAAATGTATGAGATTGTCAGAATGAGGTTGCAGTATGTTCATTGATAAGCTAATCTCTATTTAATTTTTTTAATTTCACGTAATTCTTGGTGGATGCGTATTCAGCACGCAATCGGGAGTGTTTGTTTCTAATTACATTTGACCAGAGATAAGTTGTCTATACAGGATGCGTTTGATTTTAACAAACACGTTTTAGATTGTTTGCTAACCGGCTCAAAATACCTGTTCCTAACCTAACCTAATGATACTCGCCTAAAGGTGCGGATATTATAAATGAACCGAGTGACGAAGCTGTTTGTACCTTTGAAATGTGTAAAAAGACAGATGATCACCTGCTAATAGTACCAGGTGAGAGCCGGTGCAGTGCTGCAGATTCGAGCTGTTTTCAACGACTTGATTAATTTTTTAGTAATTTTCGGTGTTTTGAATTATTGCTTCCTCGTTCGAATGACAAATTGTAACGGATGTTTGATTTAGGAAAAGTGTATTTGTTTTGCAGGTTGTGTAATATCAAATTACTGTCGGTTTTAAATTGGATTACGTTTTTTAAATAAGTCTAAAGTATTCAAAAATTAATTAAGGATTTATTTTTAAGTGAAATGGGAGGGGGGGATCTATAGAATATTTGAATCAGGCTTGCAAGATTTTGCAATTTTTTGACTGAACAACACCTTAAAATAGTTGTTTTTTATTAGCACAGTTTGAAGCACGAAAGCATATAGATGGGGTGCTCAGACTATATTACGTACACACACTGGTATAATTAGGATGAACCATACTTCATTTTATAATACATAACGCTCAAAGTAAACAAATTAAATAAAGAAATATTCATTAAAATTAATTATTATGATGATAAAATCAAACAAATGATATTCCAGCTTTAAAACAAAATATATTTCAAAGTCAAATTTATACTTCCGGCCTACCGTTTTTTCTGGATAATATAAAATAAATGAAATGTTGAAGTTAAAGTTCAACGCATCTACAAAAATATTTAAATTTAAAAAAAATAGTATTACACGTTTTTAAAACTAACTAAAAAGTAAAAAATAACTTCTCCTAGCCCTATACAGATTCTTAACTCCATACAGATTGCCCTGAAAATTTGTGGTAGTGCATTTTAAATAGCTATGAAAATTCTTGTAAGATTTAAAACAAAAACGTAGTGCGCATGCAGTAGGTAATTGATGCATGAATAGTTCAATTAAGTCACTAACAGTTTGGTTGCTCTGTAAATGGTAAGAACTGTTGTGTGAGTTTTCTCAAAGACAGCTACTCCTTACTACCAATACTAATATCTATTACATGACTCCCACGTTTTAAATCTTACGAGTATTTTCATTGCTATTAAAAATTCACAATCAAAAATGTTTAGGGCAATCTGTTTGGGGTTAGGAATTTGTATGAGGCTGGAAGAAATTATTTTATACTTTTTAGTTCGTTAAAAACGTAGAATATTAAACTTTTTGCAAAAATTGCAAAATTAAACAATTTTGCAATCGATTTTCTGGAAGTTCATTTAAAATCGACTTCAAAATTTATACCAGACAGACAAGAAATCGAATTAATAAAAACGTGGTAGACCTAATAAAAAATAAAACTAACCTGTACTATTTCTACACAAAATTTCAAAAGTCATCTACTATCATCAAAACAGTATTGCTACTAAAAGTAAATATTTGATTTTTTTTAGAAAAACAGGACACTCCTACTGCGTTTACGCTTTATAGGAGAACGTCGTATAAGCCAATGTAAGTTGTAGGAAATTTAATCTCTATATATAAAAATGAATGTTTCTTTGTCCTCTAAAGACTCGAAAACTGTTCGACAGATTTCAAATTTGTAGCCTACAGTTTAGCCATACCATTGCCAGGAGTGTTTAGACGTTAAAATTACTACAGTCTAAGGGGTTGAAATGGGGTTGATAAAATAAATATAAACTGAACTAACTTCCTACAAGCTATGAAAGTAAAATTATGTAATATTATTTTTAAGGTATGTAAAAGCTATTTGCAATTTGTTTACTTAAGTCAAAGGGATGAAATGAAATAACTATTCTTAAAATTAAATAATAATCCACTAAATTTTTTATATTTTCAAAAACTTTAACTAATTTCACAAACATTTCACAATTTACACATATTATTACTAGGATGTTTTAGACTTTAGAGAATATGGACACTACGAACAAATTTATTTAAATGGGGTACACAATAAAAATAAATTCCACTAACTTCCTACAATCTATAAAGCTTAAATTATTTAATGTTATTCTTAATTGATATAAAACAAAATTTTCAATTCTATTACTCAAGTCAAAGGGATGAAATGGAATAACTACCCTTAAAATTAAATCAAGCAATGCCAAGTTTTACCGGGTCCACTAGTTCACTTATAAAATGTCTGCTATTAATTTCTAGATATTTCATAAAATATATCATAAGCAACACTTTCTTCACGATAAAAGTTATACTCATGAGCCGACAATAAACGTTTTCCAACGGAAAATTTTTTTATCAAAGTATTTGTACTTACAAATTTCCTTGCTCCAGTAATCAAAGTACTAACATAAGATCTACTATGATAATAGCCTATATAAACGTGTTTAAAAGTAACAATCTGCTGACGTGCTTGGGGTTCTGGACCACTCCTAAAGCAGAAAAAGGTGCTGATTTCTGATATTGGCAAATTTGATGGTACCAGTCAAGACAATTTTTGCAAGCGATATTGATTAGCCAAATTATAGATTTTATTAGTTGGTTTTTGAATGATGTAGAGACAATATCGGTTATCTATAATTTTCATTGTCAAACGCATGTTTAACGATTTACAGTTCTACCAATTCAAAGAAATTAATTATTGTATTGTTTACTTTATCATTAAATGCTGAATCATACAAAATAAACTAATACCTACGTCAGTTAGTACAACCAACTAACAGTTCTACCAACAGAAATCTATTAACTGTTGTACTGTTTACTTATCATTAACTGTTGAATCAGACAAATAAACTGATTTAGTACATCCAACTAACAGTTTTACCAACTGAAATCAATTATTTATAGTAATGTTTATTTTTAATGACTGCTGAATCAGAAAAGGCGAACGAAGGACTACGTCAGATACTTCAACAAACTAAGAGTTCTAAAAACTCAAATCAATTAATTATTGTACTGTTTACTTATCATTAACTGCTGAATCAGAAAAAATAAATCGAAGCCATCGTCAGTTAGTACGACTAACAGTTCTGCCAACTGAAATTAATTACTGATTGATTTGACCAGCAACTTGTTTGACTGTTTAATACATCATTGAACGACGTGCGAGAGACAAAAGTTGAGGCCTACTTGGTGTATTAAATTAATTGATTGTTAGAATTAATAGATTCGGTGACTCTGCGTTTTCTACTGTTAGGTCTCGGAGCGCATTGTTCCAGCCACACACCTTGAGCGTCAAGATAATCTTTAAAATTTTATAAATTGTCTTGCGTTGATGGATGTTGTGTTGAGGTTATGTTTTGGACGTTTACGTTAGTAAATAAATATCCTATTAACTTTCTCACACCCCGAAACAGAAATACCAACATCTAAACGGTAAAACTATTCATTGGTACACTCCAAATTAGTTTCGGTTATGAGTGGACTTTTTAACAGTGCAAAAACAGGTGAAGAAGAAACAATGAAAACTGCGGAAAGGTTTATTGGACCACCCGGAGAATGTTTAAGAATAATAAAAACGTATGCACATTGGCATTGGCCGTTGAGAGGATTTCCGGGTCCTTGTGCAACTTACCATTTCGAGCCCCTACCGGTTGGTCTGGGGGCCAATTTTTTGCAAAATTAGAAGCAAAATGGCGAGTTTTAAGGCCTTTTGTGAGCAACTATAGCCTTTTAAAACCCGTTGATTATAAAGTATATTTTGCGTGTTATGATGAGTAACTGCAATTCAAATAGCATTAAAAGTCTTTTTTTTATTAAACTGCTGTTTGTGGTGATGTTCATTAAACTTTTCTAACCACATGATAGGGCTATTTTTATAGAATTTCAGTTTCATCAACAATTCCCATCAAAGATGTTATAGCCATCTATTCTTATTACAATTATTTTTATTAACAATTCAATGTTGCCAAAAAACCCAAAACGTTTTAATTTGAAATTTTGTATGAGATTTTGTTTTTATGGGAATTTGACTACTTCTACCCTTTACTAGGTTTTTTTAAAGGAATTTAGAAGTTTGTTATAGTATTACTACAGGTAGAGCTCCTTACAAGCCTTAATGGTTACCGGTTCTTGAAAATAAATCATAACCTATTGACTTCCAAAAAAATACTCACATGTTGCTGCTGTTAAATCAAAATGTTTATCTATTTAAAACAAATTAAATTTGTTTAACCTTGACTATAGTTTGGACAGCCCCTCTACTCCCTTCCCTTCCACATTCCACAGTTCCTTGCCTTTCCACAGTCCCATGCCATTTTACAGTCCACAGCCCCTTGCCATTCCACAGTCCCATGCCAAGACAGAACGTCACATGTCACAAGCAAACACTGCAATTCTGACTTCCTTCACGGACTGGTGCTTTGTGTCAACACACTGGAATTAACAATTTCTTCATAAGTCAGTACTTCGGGAGTACTTATTTTTTATCCCGGGCCCCTTGAAGGTCCAGGCCCATGTGCACTTAACCCATCTGCCATCCCCTGCCAACGGCACTGGTATCAACAGTTGTAGAAGAAAAAGGAAAGTTTAAGTTTCGCAAGCCAACTTAAGGGCTGTTGGACCTAAACTCTTGGAAGAAATTAGTTGAATACCAGCAACCAAATCTGGCTTTAATAAGGACATACAGTTTGCAATCCCTCATTCAAATAACTCTATTAGTAGGGTACTGTAGTTATATATTTGTAAAGTTTAAACAAACAACATACAACCCACAATTCTATAAAACCACCCATATGTAGGCCTATTATAAACAGAATAAGTAACTTTTGATTTTTTTACATATAGTGGGACTCGTAGCTAAAATTAGTGGAGAAGCTGCACCAGAAAATTAGCCTTGGTTTTAAAACTGTGTAAAAGGCTATAATAATCCCATACATAAAATTGTTGTAAAAAGAAACAAACATGTATGGAAAGAAAATGTATTCAGAAACTCGATAAAATCCTGAAAGACCAAATTGAAACCCTTTTTACTTATTTTAAAGTAAATTGTTACAGTTCAAGCTTAATCTACTCATTTAAAAACGTAATCCATTCTTCTTGTTATAATTTTAGCGAAAAGATCAATAATCTTGATACATGTAGTAAAAGAAAAAACTACCTTCCACTAGCACGCCAGGGTTGGCACTGCAGGAGCGACAGTGTTCTCTTTCTCTCTCACAACCTCAAGTGCAGTTCGCATGCGCACTAATTATTTAAACATCACCACGCTGCTGGAATTTTGAAGCGCACATTTACTTACAAAGATGTTTGCATATTTTTTATAAACTGGTGGGGAATAATGTTATTAAGCTTAGGATTATATATTGTACAAGTAAAAATGACACATTATACTAAGTGTCATCGATAATATCAAGTGGAAATAGAGAGTGCTGCAGTTCCACAGTGCTTATATAGTATTTAGCATTTATGCCAACCCTTTTCGATTTAATGTTAGCAAAGTAAAATTATTCAAAAATATTTCTATAAAAATACACTCGGAAGGTATTTGTTTCAAGTGATATGCTTTCGCTCGTGTGTTGAACAAATATTAACTCCCGACCAAATATGTACTCTTCTTGCTCATTCTCCTAGCACCCTAAATTAAAGCGAAAACTTGTAATAATACATGGTCTTAGATAGTTAATGTAATAACTAACGTGAATTAATAATGCAAAAAGAAAATTTACATACCTAGATAAATTTTCACTTAAAGTTTTACTTAAAATGCTTAATTAGATACCACAAAGTCTTGTAATATACGTATTTTATTGTGCTTTAAAAAAGTTAACTTAAAAAAATCTCACAGTAAAAAAGTAAATTTAAAAATCTTTGTTGAATTGTAAAAATGGCATCCCGAAGTTAAAAAGCTTTTCTGTAGGAAATTTCCAAGCAAAGTTAATGGGAAAGGAGAAAAATGCACAAAGGAAAAAGCAAAAACCCACCATTATTATTTGGTAGGTATAAATAAATTGAAAATACATATTATAGGTCTACTGATGGACAGTTTTTCTAACTTTAAATTTGACTCTTACGTTTTTTAGATAACGGCACAGGTAACGAATTATTTGACAAAACAGAGCTGGAGACTCTCGCGTTAGAAGTGAAACTTTAAGGTTCTAGAAGCGGTTGATTTTATGCATTTGTTGGCGAGTTTATTACTTCAGTATTAGGTTAAAATCCCTCTTAATTAAATTACATATTTCTTTTAATCCTCAATTTACTTAAATTCATAACCTAAGAAAGAAATTATGGGTTTATGATAGCTGAAGTATAATACAAAAAAATTGGAAAACGGTTGACCCTAAAGGCCATCCATGTAACTTCCCGCTAAGTTTAATTACAACAAACACTATTTTTGGTAATTTTAACCTGCCATAACTTTTGAATGAATCAACCGATTTTTATGCGATTTGTGGCAATCGATGCAGTTTTTTAAGTCCATTGAAAGAATCAACAACAAACATTTTTTAGATGAAAAGTTTCGGAGAAATTGAGGAAAAACACATTTTTGGATTTTCTTTCGTTCACGATATCTCGCGAATGAATCAACCGATTTTTATGCAATTTGCGGCAATCGATGCAGTTTTTCGAGTCCATTGAAAGAATCGACAACAAAATTTTTTCTGATTAATAATTTCAGAGAAATTGAGAAAAAAACACTTTTTTTTATTTTCTTTCGTTCACGATATCTCACGAACGAATTAACCGATTTTGACCGGACTGGTAGCGATCGACGTCGCTTTTCAAGGTTAAAAGCTGATTAGATTTTGGAATTGATCGGTAAAGCCGTTTAAAAGTTATTAAAAAAAAACCTGATTTGAAAAATTTGTATTTCTTAGTTTTTTCGAAATTTCTCAGAACCTACCGGTCCGAATTAGTTGAAATTTTTAGGAAATCTAAGTTTGATGGAACTCTTTAGAACGCCGTTTGGTAGGATCCAATCGGTTAAGCCGTTCAAAAGTTATAAGCGGGTCACATACTTACATACACACACACACACATACATACAGACAGGGTGACACCCTCTCGGGAGTGGTCAGGGAAGATTCCTTGGACCTCAAAACGTCGAGATCTGATGAATACTCGATTTTCGAAAAACGGGGTGAAACCAATAACTTCCCGATTTTAGAAAATTTTCAATTTTCTTAGCGGGAAGTTAAAAAATGAGTGAATTTTAACATGAACAATAATATAGGTCTAGTTTATCCTAAATGACTGAATTTAAAATATTTCGGATTAAAATAATTGATTTAAGTGTTCCTAAAATGTATGATCTTTTGTTTTGTTTCGCAAAATACATTTCAGGTCTTTGAGTAAAATATTAAATTATAGGCTCTTTACATTTACCATGTTTAAAATCCCTAACAGCATGGACTCGATTAGATATAGTTTATTGTTTGTAGGCCTAAGTAGGCCTAGTTGCTTTTGAAGAACGAAGTAAACAAAAAGAATAGAAAACAATAAACCACGATTCAAACATATAACAGCTGATTTCGTCCATTACCTTTAATACTGCAATAGAAATTAAAACGTGTTCAGTTAATGTATAGTATAATACTCAAGCGTCCATTAGTTCCCTATGCTACGTATGCATGTGCTTAAACTGTCTATGACGTATGCGACGGAGACAGTAAACATGATTCTCCCTCTTCTTTCAATTGCCGGTTGGAGTCGGAGAAGGGGAACCGTTTCAATTATCGTATCGATTAGGCTAACTTATGTTACCGTGACTAGAGAAAATTCAACTTAAATACACAGTATGTATACTGCGCATGTGTGAGAGTGAGTGTGACCATTTAATTGACACATAGAATAGAAACGATTCTCCTACTATTTCCTTTCGAGTATGATAAAGAAAGGAAGTAGGTAAAAACTAATTATTTACCTTAAATATAGGGTGGGACACAACACTTTTACTGTTTACCGGCCCAAACTTACCATTAAGAAAAAGAATAATTCACAGAGTATATCTTTTCACTTTTGACTTAATTTTATTTGAGTGAGAAATTTTAAAGCACAAAAAAATAACTTTAATAATGTAGGTTAGAGAGGCGGCGGACCTTCTAGTATATTCTTAAACCCTGACGCCAAAATCAAGCTTTCGTAACGTGAACTACTAAGGTGGCTCATTGTTTAGGAAATATTTATCGGAAATAATAGACTGTTTAACTAAAGCTTTGTGAAATATATCGCGTCCATCTTCCCATCATAGGCTTGGGAGAGACTGACGGCCATGACTAATCTTACGGGCATGCGTACACAGATGAAATTGAAAAGTTAACAAGGAAACCTGGGCGGCCATTGTTTGTATAGTCTCTAGGCGGCC
>JAGFPH010000128.1:101058-150109 GCA_018207615.1 Philaenus spumarius | reverse complement strand
ACTAAAATACTAAAACATATTCTTACTATACCCTGCAAAACATAACAAAACGTACTATCCCAAAAAATTCGAATTACGACATGCGTTGTAATTTCACCATTAGCATTTAAACAATCAAACTAATTTTGATAGAGCCTACTTAAAGGGAACAGAGTAATTTGTAACACAAGAGGTTTTACTTATAATGCAGTAAGCCTTTGTCTTTAATTTTGTTTCTGTTTGCTTTTACCTAATCTAAAAAGTTTTATTTGTGAAGAATAATTAACTGATTCTAAATTTGCCATGATTGTAGCTATGGTAATGAATGTAAACTCTTTCAATAAATTAATGTATTTTTTGTTCATTATAGTAGGCCTCACCTAAAATTAAGTAAAGTTTTTGATCCAAATCACCTGTTTTATTTCGCTTGTAACAGATGTTTAAATTTGTAACAGATGTTTAAATTGCATTATAATACAGTGAACGTTTTTCGTTGATTTTTGTTGGTGTTTGATTTTAGTTTGTTCATCTAACTTAAAAAAGATGTTGGTTGTGAATAGTAATAAACTGATACTACATTTGATAAGTTGGTTGCTATGGTAATGTATTTCTAAGCTTTTGATCCGAACAGCTGTTTTACCTGTAAATCCATTCTTACACCACAAAAATATACTTTAAATTTTCGTATAGTGATTTTAAGTAGTTTTTGCTCTATATTGATTCTATGTCAGTCAGTCAGTCAGTCATTCAGGACAAAGCCAATTATATACAGAGTGTGACAAAAAACCACTAGCGGGTTATACAGGATCATATTGTATAAACTAAAATAATTGAAAAATATTCAATAATTTTTTTTCGAATTCGGCTTAGTTTAGTCGCAATCAGCCATTTTGTGTTTTTAAAAAAACTTACTGTTACACCAGAAATAGATAAGATATTGAGTTCAAATTTCGTATATGCATTTTGTAAATTAAAATTTACAAGTTTGCCAAACACTAAGAATTTATGATTATAATTTTACAAATGGCATCCGTTACAAATTTTTAACGTAGAATATCGTGAAAACCACTAAGATAACCAATGTTTCATCATACTAAGCTCTTGTTTCATCTGCAGTAATAATAATAATCATATTTGTTTACAGGTTAATAGTGATTAATAATTTGCATTGTTTTAGACGTTCGTGATATGTTATGTTGTAAAAAGTTTTTCCGTATCGTATGTATTACTATAACAAAGTATAGTTGGGCAAAGTCCTTTTTCCCCAACCTTCGTGAAAATTTTGAAAATGCTTCTTCAACAAAACCACTCAACCGATTTGGATACAATTGTTCAGGAGCAATCTAAATGGTTTGAAGAGTGAACCACTTCAATTTCAAGTTGATATTTCTTTTTATACAAAAGTTATTAAAGTTTTTCAAAAAATTCTGTACGTGCCATACTCTGTAAGCGATGCAGCTCTCTTAGCTGATAGTTCAGGTCGCCTTCGGTTTTTCTAAAGTCACCTTTAATAATATGTTCGCCTTATAAATAAACAAGTACTTTAGTACTTTAACGAGGGGTTATTTAAGATGTTTAAAAAAATGCATCCACGTGCTATTCGTTGTAGTGATGTAGCTCCCTTAGCTGTCGCTCAGCTCGCCTTCGGTATTTCCTCCATTTCCAGTACATAAATAGAAGTCAACTGAATAAATACAAACTAGTAGGATGCATGAGGATCATACAATTATATTTATTATAACTCTTTTAGTAAAGTCAGTAACTTTAGTATTTTTTTATTGTGTATCGTGTTTATGTGTTTTTAATGTGTGAAGTTTGTATTCATGACGAGAGCAAAGCCTGATGATGTCTCTGTGTAGATGAAATGGCCGTAGCTAATAACATTCAAATAGGATTATTTAAACAGACCTAAAAGGTAAATACAATAAATATATTTAAAATAATAATCATGAGGTTTAAAATAAAATAAAGATAATATAAGTAATGGAATAATTAATAGTGCCACACAGGTAACCGCAGTTAATATTGTTTTACTTGCACGCGTTTCAACTGACTATGTCGTCATCTTAAGTGAGCATCAGGTACAATAATCAAATTAAAAACTAATATAGCTTATTGCTTATAGTAATATTACCATACAAACACACATTAGACTTAGACTTGTACACTCACGTAACGTACTCTCCTACCCCTACAGACCTCTTGAGAGGTTAGCTCGAGGATAAAAAAATAATTTTTATTTTATTTCAACCATGACATATCTTTGAAAGAGCGATATTAGATTTCTGAGAAGTGAAAGGCCTGGTCAACGAATATAAGGAGGATTTGAGTGTCGACTTTAGTTTTCAAATCAACTCATTTAGAACGGCACTGAAGTCAGACATTGACAAAAGACATCAATACGATGTTCAGCAGATCTCCTTTTTTTGGAAAACTACACAATCGCACCTAGCTTCAAGGACTTGTGCATGGGTTTACTTCTTTTCCTGACCTTTCCAGTAACTGTGGCGAGCGCGGAGCGATACTTTTCCAAGTTAAAGCTTATTACAAATTATAAGGAACACAATGACCCAAGAGAGACTGAGTAGCTTCAGCGTATTGATTATTGAAAACGAACGAGCTTTAAATCTGGATTTCAATGAAGTATCGAAGTGTTTGAATAAAAAAGCGAGAAGAAAAGAGAGACTGTTTGCCAAACCGGCTAAAAAGAAAATACCAATTCACTATTTATAATCAACCGGTCATATCACTGTATGTAAGCTATACTTTATTACTTATTTATTGAGTTCGCTTCCGTGAACAAGGCGATTCAAGAACCACGTTGGTGTGTGTTCTTTGTTGTTTTTAATTTCTATTTTATTTCATATGTATTTTTTTAGTTGTAGGCTAGTTTACTGGATTTGTATAAATATATATATATTTCTCATTGTATCAATAGAACTTTTGTAACTAAGTAGCCTACCTTGGCGCGGATTTTATTTTCCAATGGTAGAGAGTCAGGTATTTTAAATGTGTAAATTGAAAAGAAAGAACGACTTCTGACGACAAATTTATTTATTTAGATACACTATTAAAGTATCACCTTATATCTTTAAATTTTATTTTATGTGTACAAATTTGCATTGTGAGTGTAGAGGCCTCTTTCAGCAAAACATGTTACTTTATTTTTGTCCATGGTTGATCGTTTTTGTATTAAAAAAATGTGCTCAACAAACTGGGTTCATAATTTTTTTGCGGGGGCCCTGCCGAGAAACGATACGCCACTGTACGTTCATACAAATACATACTTAAACTATTTATTAATTTATTATACAGGGTGTACAAAAAGTCCCGCACTGGTTTAATATTTCGTATACAAAGAAAATTTGAAGGTAGATGTGATTGAGGAACCTAGTCTAAGTAAAAATACTATTTTATTAAGAGTTCAAAAAATTTATCCGCCATCTTGGGTCCGCCATTTTGAATGTAACTTTGTTATTTTAAATGCGCAGGGGGTCATGTGATACATAATTTCGATGTAAAATTTCAAGAGAAAACCAACGGTGAAATTTGCACATCCATATTTTAAACCGATTAAAAATGGCGGCAAAAAAATCTTGTTTTCCGATTTTGCCCATTTTGCTGTACTATTAAAAAAAACTAATTATTATTCTTTTTGGATTTAGATTTAAATAAGCTTTCAAGCGATATGCAACACACGATATTTGGCAATATTTAAAATTTTTGAGTTACAGCCATTTTGATTTTTCAAAATTGATTTCGAGTGGTTCAAGTGTTGTTGTGACTTTTTGTACACCCTGTATAACACATTCCGTGCTGAGCAAAATGACCATCGCCATGACTGAGCGCAACTTTAACTGCACGTGCAATATTTGCTTTACATTGGAAAAGGGGATTCAGTCAATGCCTATGGCCATATTTCGTAACTCAGTAGTTAATAGAGACCCTTTTACGAGTAGGCCTACTGTTCGCGTAGCCTAGGAGAATATCGACTACAAATAAAGTTTTAGCCAAGTTTTCTTCGAAAATTCTACCAATATTTTCACAATTTAAGGTAAGTTATGAATTTTAATCAATTAATTTTGATTACTTCTATTCATATTATAAGATATTTCACCAAATTAGTGAAAAATAAATTTAAAAATAACGAAATTACGCCTTAACAGTTCATTGTTTTGCTTTGTCCTAATTTTCTCTTGGTTTATGAATGATTAGTATTTTTATATATACATCTAAATTAATATATTATGTACATTTTTGAAATATTTTCGTAATGGTTCATAATTCCAATAACAGCTTATTTAAAAAAGGAAAATATATTATACAAATAAAGTAACATAAAAAATGTGTCATTGCTATTTTGATTATTTACAAATTATGTTATGTAAAACACATTCAGGTTTTACTAGCACTTGTTTTAAAAAATAAATAAAAAATTCCGAAGCCGGGGAAGGACCATCTCTTTTCGCAGAATTATCGCCCGATATCTCTGCTGCCGACCATCTCGAAAATATTCGAACGTCTTTTTCTTTGCAGGTTGCAGCCTTATCTAGAGGACTACATCTGACCAGAGCAGTTCGGCTTCCGACGTGGACATTCCACCACGCTCCAGCTCGTTCGTGTTATCAACAAACTGGTTGATAACCACAATAAGTTCTTGTCTTCTGTTGCAGTATTGCTAGACGTCAGCAAGGCGTTTGACAAGGTATGGCACGAAGGCCTCCTCTACAAGTTGAGCGAGTCTCCTGTACCGGTGGCTGCCGTACACTTGATCCGTTCCTACCTCTCAGGCAGATCCTTCAAGACCTTCGTAGACGGCGAACTCTCCACTCTGCGGCCGATACTTGCTGGTGTTCCCCAAGGCAGTGTCCTGGGACCAGTACTGTATCTGGTTTATACTAACGACTTTCCTACCATTCCAGGTGTGACACTCTCGCTGTACGCTGATGATGCGTTACTACACTGTAGTAGCATGAATCTAGCATACGCAACTAAGACCATGCAGAAACAAATGGACGCGTTGTCCCCGTGGCTGCAGAAATGGTGCATTAAGATAAATGCAGATAAATCTGACTCCATCTGTTTCAGGAAAAGACGTAAAATGAAACGCAGAATCCCTCCCGCAGTGGAGCTTGACGGGATGGCTACCCCTTGGAAGCCTACCGTAAAGTACCTCGGCATAACGCTGGACTTCAACGTCAGGCGACACGTACAGAACAAGGTCTCCGAAGGAAAGAAAATCCAGGGTTTCCTCTCACCCTTGTTGGCGAGGCATAGCCCTCTGCCAGTAAAAGATAAATTAACAATTTTTCTGTTAATAGTTCGCTCAGTGCTAATGTACGCGTCTACCGCTTGGTGGGCGCTTGCCAGGAAATCCAGCAGGAAAAAATTGGAGGCTCTTCAGACTACTGCTCTTCGCAGACTCACGCATCAGCCATGGTACGTGAGGAACTCTACCATTCTAGGGTCAGCTGGTATCCCTACCCTAGAAATTATTGCTATAAGATGTGCCACTAAACTGTTTCAGGGTGCACGCAACTCAGGCTATCCTCATATAGCTGAGATCTGCGGGAGACTCGACATCCCGGAAGATGGTAGGCCCCGGCCTGCCGCTATCCTGGACGACCCGCAATAGGTTTATTCAGGCTGCGACTCCATTCATTATTGATACTAACCTGTTTGCCTTCTTTTATATTTAAGTGAGTTTTAGATTGCTGCTTGCAGCCATTAGGGAATGGCCCCTAGATGCTGCTACGCTCACCCCAGTGATGCATGCGGAGTGTCTCTGTCCGTTACGCGGTTACAGGAGTGTTGTAACGCTGTCTCAGGAGAGGAAAGGCAAGAAACACTCTTGTGACTGGGTTCGAAGCCAGAGTGACTTCCTTACTTGGGGGTGAGGGCGGTCGTTTTAGTGGGTATTGCCAGATACCGTTCTGGATTGAGCCCCACAGTACCTCTAATTTGGATTGAGGTCTCACGAAACGCATTTTTTCCGCCTAAAAAAAAAGAGGGCGCCAACTTGCTAGTCTTTGCTAATAGGACCGTAAAATGGCGTAGCACGGAAAGTGTTAAAGAAAGATTTTTTTAAATTTAGCTACCTGATCTGGAGATTTTGTTGGCTGGGCTTATCTTTTAACATTAAACGTTTTAGTTAAAAAAAAAAAAAAAAAAACAGTCTCTATCGACGTCCCGGAGCACGTGGTTTGGAATGAGAAGCACAAAGGATTATCTTTTATTTCAATGTTAAAAAATGAATTAGTTTAGTTAGACCAACTTTGGTTATGTGAGGTATTTTTGGTGATTTTGAAAAATATTACATAAAGGACAAATTGATAAACTAAATCTTGTACAATGTTTTATTGCGTATATATATTTGTAAAACGTTCCACCTGAAATTTTAAATTATTTCGCTCATTAGTTCGAGCTGAGTGAGTTCGGAGGTTGGCTCCCCCTCAAATTTGACATATGATTAGATTAGTGCTTGTAAAACAAGGACTATAGGCTACTTGAGTCAGTCAGTTCCAAAACTCACTAACTCCAAAAATTACAATTTTTTGTTTTTTATATCACCTGTTAGGCGATACTGTATTACATACATTGGAGCAATTCATTTGTTCCAAAACTCTTTAATTCCCTAATAAAAGTCTATTTAAAAAGTGGTCACTACAACAAAACTCTCTAATTTTAAGCAACTTACTCTCCATAACTCACTAATTCCTGAATGACTTGCCACTGCTTCAAAACTCACTAATTTCCATACTGTTATCACTACCAATAGCAAATACTGCAACAAAACTACCTAAGTGGTATAATGTGGCTTTAGTGCAAATCAAAATAATTGTAATCAATTATCCAATTCCTTAGTATTCTTACATCCCTCCAGATAAGGTGTTTGGTGTTATCAAGAGAAATGTAAGGAAGTTGGAAACGATCGTACACCCTGATGAGTACTTTAAAATCTTCAATGAATCATGTTAAAAGACTAGGAACGGACATTCAAGTTGAGGATTGGAAGGAGGCAACAATACGAAATGTAACGAAGCCGGCTGAATGGCACTTTAAGTTTTCTGCGTGCAAGAGGTTTATTTTAACGGAGGCCTTAATAATACAGAAAAGATTCAAGGGGAGGTCACTTGCCTAACTTACTTAGGGAAGTCAAAAGGCATTACAAAGAGAGGCTGCAGGATCGACAGAATTGTTGCTTTAGAAAAACCCAATCATGTTACCGTCAACCCCAAAAAGCTAACACTACGGTGAACAAGCTCCTTAAAAAGCTCTTCGGTGAAGACTGGAGAAGCCTGGAGTCCCTGAAATTCTACGTAGATCTTTTCAACAGGGAAACATCCAAGGGCCTGAACTCAGTGAAAGCAATGAAGATAAAGAAGAACCCAATGGACGATGAAATTTTAATCCTAGAAGGAGACTTTGTGGTAAATTTTGTCACGTGAATTTCATATTAAAGCCTATCATTATCTTGACATTTTCTTCAAAACAATGAAAAAATGTAATCTTATTACAAATATATCAGACATTTATTTAAACTATTTTGGCTTTTAATTTACCTTTCTCATAAAATCCTCGAAAGTCTTTATTAAGTGCAACAAACCATCTAAATCTATTCATTACTGCAACAAAACTAACCAAATATTTAATCCTATTCCAAAACTCGCTAAGTCCATATTTAAACATATTTTTTCTTATAATGCCAACAAAACTCATTTAAAAAATTGTATCAGGTGTGTTCTGGTTGTTTGAATCAATACAGATATATATTTGTTGGTATTGAGGGTATTTAGGTTTATCTGTAACAGTTTTTTAGCCTGTAAAATTTGGTAAGACGGAGTTAGTAAATTTTGGAACTGACCGACTCACTTTAACCTTTTGTTAAACAACAAATAGGAAGATTAATCTCTGTATAGGTTGTGGAATCTCGTAGAAAGTACAAGTAACCGTTAAAAATGTTTTTACATGTACAAATATTCTATGTTTAATTTACATATGTTTGCAGGTACCACAAAATCTATGCCGAGGGAACTTTATGCCCTAGCAACCGGCCAACGACCCTTAGCGAATTTAGTTTCACAATATTAGAGGCGGTTGGATTTATCAAGGTTTCGGCATTATGACATCCTCAGTAATCACCAAGGTGTTGTCACTTAACTCTTGGGCGAGCACGTCATAACCGCACCCTTTGTCTTTTCTCTGAGGATGGGTTGGCGGAAATAAACCAAACAGTGGTCGATTGCCTACTAAGATTTTGATTTACATTTCTTTCAATTAATCCTTAAACGTGTTAGTTAAGAGACTGAAGTCTATGTTAGTAAAAGATGGTATGATGGCGGAAGTTAAACAAACAGTGGTTGATGGTTCGTATCGAAGTTGACAAGATATGACACAGTCTTCCACTTTGAATGTTTTGCAAATTTTACTGCAGTAGGCCTATTTAGGTTTACACACAATGGACGTATATCGCACGTCATAACACGGTTTATAAAACTACGTTTACGTACGGTATACTTTATTGCACATCAGTGAAGGGTTAAGCTTAACAGGTGGTTTTATGTAATTTGGAAGATGGTAAACAAATTTAGATTTCAGATAATCTAAAGAGTGCCAGTACATGCCATGTCAAGTATAGGGATTGAAAATATTGGGGTTTTAACGTAGTTTTTATTGTTTATAAATGTAAAACATTTCCAGTGACCTTTTCAGTACAAAATAGTTTTAAACATTTTCTACAGTGAAGAGATGTAGGCCTACTGCAGATAAAAACACTTACGCCTACTACCTCGTCAACTAAATGGAAATTCTGTTTTATATAACATTTTATTTCTATTATAGGTTAATTGCGGTAGAAGGGCGGCTGTCATTATTATATGTCGGGCAATTTTTATTACGTACATTTTCGTTTTGATGTAAGAAAGCCAGTGTGACATTTATGAACACTTTATTTTGTCCGAAACGTCATCGAAATTTCTCCGACTAATAAAACTCACACGTTCGATAAATCGAGAATGATTTCCGATTCTCGGATTTAACATATATTCTGCTGTATTATAACCTACACTGAGCGATAGGAATCTCTATTCCGATGTAAAAACCATATAAAAGTTTATGCATTTGTATCAATTAGAGAGCGTAGCGCGTAGAGGGACCCATCGATGGGTATTTTATGTTAATGGGTTTGGGTCGAAGCGCATAACTTTTAACACTTGGCCCAAGGCGTAAGGATGAATGGTCGAGTCCAGCATTAGTGGGGTAAAGCTAAACCACAGTTTGTCAAATTTCATCTGGGTATCATTGTTTCTTTTATAAAAGGTTCTAACTTTAAAATCAATTATTATCATAAATACTTTTATTATTGTTACAAAAACAATGAAGTACATAGATATTTAAAAAATATTGGCTCAGTTAAACAAATCAAACAAGACATGTATAAAAAAGTGCGTTAGAAGTGGAACCTCTTAGGTTCTAGAACAAGTAGATTTATTCATTGCTCTCTTTGCATTTAATACATTATAAATGGGCTTTGAAATTATAAATTATTTAAAATGAATGTATTTTTACAATTATTTTTGTTTACTTCACTATTGACAGCTAACAAACACATTAGGCCTACAAACAGAAAAATATATTTTAAACTATCACTAGCTATTCGGACTCTTGGTCTGAATTATTAATATTTTATAATAAAAGTTTGAACTTCTATTAATTTAAAATATATAGGACGTCAGCGCTACTCTCACCACCCTACCACGATCAAAGTGCCTCTGCCCTAATCAACCGTCATTTCCCTAAAATATTAGAGTAGCCCTACATAGTTCGCCGCGCGCCGCTAGTCGCTGCAGGGGTTGGTGAACGAATAAAGTCCCTCTTGTGATGAATAACCGATCTTAATGTATATAGTATTTTAGTAATACTTAATATTTCCACAGAAAACACACTGTAAAAACCCTGAAAGTCTCAATTGGCCGAGGATATAACATACATTTCAAAAATTATTAATTATAAAATGAAAACTTTTTATTCGTGGCTGATACATTATTTTTGTTAACCATCTTTGCAAACTTCCAAATTACAAATCATTTTCCACAAAAATATGGATGAAAGTTTGCTATGTTAATGTGCCTATTCAACTTTCGGTTGTGTTGTTTGTTTTTTTATTCTTGTTTTGCATAGTCATTTTTGATATTTGAGTAAGAGAAGTGTATAGTTTCATTGTATTTAAACGAAAAAGCTAAGTTTTGTTTCTTTCCTTTCGAATTGATGGTAACGCTCTATTAATTTATAAATATATAGGCCTACTGACGATGAAAAACTGGATGAAATTTAAAACGAATAATAATACAATATACATTTACCATGTTGAAAATCCCAAGCGGCATAGTCTCTTTTAAATATAGTTTCTTGTTTGTAGGCCAAAGTAGTTTCTTTTGAAGAACGAAGTAAATCAGAATAATAAACAACGATTTAAACATATAACAACTGATTTCGTCCATTAGTTTAATGAAAGTTGTTTTAATATTAAAACGAATTCTGTTAATGTACAGTGTTATAGGCCTAATACAAGGCGTATTAAAGAAGGTGTGTGCATCGAGGAGCGTGAACTCGTCCGGCCCGCGCAGCTACGTCGCGTGCTACACACTGAACCAGTAGTTCCGAGGGCAATTGTAGGCTTTTGCTCAAACTGCGAATTAAATACTTTATGGTTGTCTCAATATTATGTTTTTGGTATCGATGGAAAGGTAATAAAGTGAGCATTAAAATGATCTATGTCCATGGTCAAATATTCCTAGGCGTATAATTTTGAAACAAGTCTAAATCTAATATAAGGGTTTGATTGACATACAAACTTCCTAAGTGAGAAAGTTTTTTACTATTACTTTCGGGAGGCATTCAAAGACATAGAAATGTAGAGAATAAAATGTAGTAAATACTGACATCAATTTTTTTTCATGAACGTTATAGCTGTCCTACATAATAAGATTGTAATCAGAACCATAGTTACTCGCTTCTTGCGGCGCGGGAATTGAATGTACACTAATCCAATTTGTTATTAGTTCTCATTTCTCTTCGTTATTTATTATTCACATTGTTGTGAACAGGTAAATTTTGTTTAATGTATAAAAATATGAATTTTTAAAGAGTTGTCAAATTGAAGTAGCTCTATAGGGTAAAACCTTTTACCATCAATAAGATGGTGATTTTTCCAGTTTATTGGTTTTGTTATGTTTACTAGGCCTACTATTACTAGTAGGCCACTAAATTTACTTTTCAAAAATTTAAATTATCTAAAATTGTGTTTGTTTAGTAAATAAAAATTTATATAAACTAATTATCAATGAAATAATTAAAAATAGTAGTCTAGGTCATACATAAAAAGTCGTGGTGAATACAACATTGAGTTTTATTTCAGTATTAACCCTAGATTACTTATGTCAACATTTTGTCACGGGATTACTTATATGTATCGTAAATTTGACTACTAAAAAATATTTTTTTTTACTGTACTAAAATAATTTTGTAATTATTTTTTTAAATTGTAATTGTAACCTAGCATATTTTAGGGCTATATATATATTTTTTAAGAGTTATACATCAAATAAATAAAATAATTTTTACCACCAATAAATATTCTATTTTTGTTACTTTTTAAAATTATTTAATAACATACAACAGCATTTCAGTTACGGCATAAATTCTGTCCACTTCGAACATAAAACAATTTTAATATGTACTATAAAAATATATGTTTTAACCGTCTGAGCGTCAGGCACTTTTTTACTGCTTGTACACTTGTCATATCACTTAGATAGAATGTATCCTATTCAAGTAAAGTGTACACTATTATACATTTTATTGTTCAGGAAAGTATGGAGAACATTGCCATGTAAACAAAATATTTAAACAAATTTCCCTAACTATTTTTGGGTTTCAAAAGAAAAAAAAAACATATTGGTAAACCAAAGTTTCAAAAGTAAGGGTTTTAGAAAAATACTACAAATTTTTTTAGTTATAAATCCAAAATATACAAAAATAGGGGAAACCCCTGCGTGCTCCACACGCCAACCTCGTTGGAAATTTCTAACACATAATCATTTTATGTTTTCTTTATAATAATTGTTTAGGATTCATAATAACCCTAAAGCTAAGATGGTAAATAATGTTAAATGTTCAAATCAAATTTTTCGTATATTTTATAACAGCAGTTATAATAAAGGTTAAAAGAACCAGCAAGGCTCAGGTTATACTTTAATAAAAACATAACCTAAAAGTTAAAAATACAAATAATTGCTTCGAAGTATGAAACCATCTGTTAATGGAAATATTGGAGCAAACAGTCGTTTTATCTGTTATTTTATTCAATTGGTCACTGTCGTAATGAATGTAAATACATGTGTTGGTTCATCATTCTAGGTCTAACCTAAGATTTTTTCCGACTAAATTTACAAATATTGAAATACAAAATGTTTTTATTAAAATGAATTATAGTTAATCAGGGATAGTGTAGGTTTTTATTTCGTAGATCAATATTTTTTGGAAATCGATGAAACCTTACTCTAAAAAGCTGTCTTTTTTGTTTGAGTTACCGCAGCCAAACACGGAAAAAAAGGCATTATAATTAATGGTTATTAATTATAAGAAATGCTATTACAATAATACACTATTTTGCCTATAATTAATAACATAATTTGACTTCAAAAAAGCTTGAAGGTCGTACAGGTTTCGGCGGTAAGTATGGGGAAGGAGTCTAGACTGGAGCTCCGACTGTAGCACTCTACGTCACGGGTAGGCTGGAGTGGAGGGAGAAGCTGCGCATGCACACACCTTCTTTAATACGCCTTGGGCCTAATACACAAGTGTCTAGTGGTTCCCTATGCTACTTATTAACACAGTACACGAAGCGCATGCACGTAGTCTATGACGTATGCGAAGGAGAAAGTAGAAATGATTCTCTGTGCCTTTCTTCTCGCAATACTCAGCGTGTCAAACGATTTTCCTACTCTTTCCTTTCAACTGCCACTTAAAGTCGGAGAAGGAGAGGCGAATTTTCGTCTGATTCAGGCCAAAAATCCCTACCGCGTCTAAAGAAGTTTCTTTATATATGTATAGAAATATGTTTGCATTATTGTTATTTATTTATTTCATGAAATATTACACTTTATTTTTTATATGCATGCAAAAGATACATTCCCACATGAGCATAAAGCTGTTGCGAGGGAACGGTTTATTTTTACGCATGCAGGCAAGAGTGGAATCATTTAATAAATTCCTGTAATTTACACAAAAACTCAGGTCCTAAAATGAAAACCTTGATTCGTGGCCGATACATTATTTTTATTAACCATCTTTGCAAACTTTCAATTACAAAACATTTTCCACAAAAATATGGATGAAAGTTTTCTATGTTATTGTTACCATTCAACTTTTGGTTGTATAATTTGTTCTTTTTATGTTACTGTATTTTGCAAACAAAGAATCAGCTGCTATGGATAAACATCAATTCATACTTCTAACAGCTGATTACTTCTACCTCTTATAATGCTTTAACTGAAATTAACCTAATTCGAACTGTGTTTTCTAATATATTTTAAAATATGTATTTAAACATATAGCCCGAAAATCGGGATCCCGCGGCTCTGAAATCCCAGCGTGACCCCTAAAAATGAAAAAATCACCCTTTTTATGGGTTTTTCACAACAACGTTTATGACATCTCCAAATAATGCTACGGAATGCACAAATTACGATAAAAATTTAGAAATTTAGTAGCCCCATAGAAACCGACCAAGAAATGCAACACAAGGGTTCGCCGTAGGGAGTAAACATCCCCTAATTTGATGAAAAATTAGGAAATGACGGAGCGTTTCCTCTACCTTTTGGTGAGAGATGAAATAAACGGGGTCTTGAGATTATCTGAAGTAGTTTTAAACCCCTTGGGGGTGCAAACTACTCCCAAATTGAGTTCAAGTTCAGGGAAAACAAATAAAATGATCTGAAATGAAAGCCTGTTTTCGTTC
The DNA here is from genome assembly GCA_018207615.1 of Philaenus spumarius. NCBI lineage: Eukaryota > Metazoa > Arthropoda > Insecta > Hemiptera > Aphrophoridae > Philaenus > Philaenus spumarius. The sequence goes on along the minus strand of JAGFPH010000128.1, from coordinate 136,110 downwards.
TCATTTTTCTGATAAACATCTTTGGCGAGCAATAGTAGAACACTTTTTCATCCCCTTAGGGGGCGAAATCACCCCTAAATGTGTAAGAAATAGAAAGAAAGTTGTCTTTTCACTTTTTGATGGGAGTCCAAGTGGAGGAGATCTCAAAATTGATTCGCTAGTTTCAACACCATCGGGGGTGAGAACCACCCCTAAATTGCCATCAAATACAGGAAAAACTGAGGAAATGAGTGCGAATGCATACTCTTGGTAGTTTGGAATACTTTTCTAGTATACATTTTAGCTTTGAGAAATATACAAAAAAATCACTTAAAAAATTCATTTTTATGGTTTTATGGTCTGTAGGCATTTTCTGATACAATTCCCCTCGTTTTAAATATACTATACTAGGAAAATAATTTATTAGGTTAGGATGCAGGTAAACAGTTTATACTGATAATACATAGCCTATACAGGGTGTTTGAAAAGTCTAGAAACAGCTTTTTATCTCAAAATGTACGAGTCTTGTGAGATAGAAATAAAAGCAGTTATTCACAACCATAAAAGAAACACTTTTTGGTGAGTATGAAATTTTTGTCTGCCACCTTGGAATGAACTTCATTTGTTTTAAATGTGACGGTAGTCGTGTGATACATGATTTTAATGTAAAATTTGACGAAACAAACGATGGTCAAATCCGTTTTTTAATATCTCAATCCGTTTTTAAGTTATCGTCAGTCAAATGAGTGAACACGCAAAATTGAGGCTCAAAATAATCACAGAAAAAACGCATCGCATATTACTATAAATCTTGTACAACTTTAAAAGTTTCCTTTTAAAATGTGATTAAAAAATAAGAAAAATTGTAATTAATGGATTAAACTTTGTGATCTGACCGGCCATTCTATTGTACATTTTTTTGGGCTTAAAGTTTACCTGAAATTTTATATTGATATGTGTATCAAACCGCGAGAAAGCTATGAAGGATATTTTCTAGCTATTGAGCAGCTAATTTCAGGATCCGGTTACATTATAAAGCCAGTTCAATGGGAAACTGCTATCAAGAAATTATAGCAAAATGGCAACAAAATGGGATGCGAGGTAACAAATTTCAACAAATCGAATTGAAAAGTTTACTGAACGTACCTAATTGACTACTATAAAAAAACACACTGTGAGTTTAGTTTAGTTCAGGTGTTTTGTTCAATTTATCAACTTTGAAAATATCGTGTTCCTCTTTACTTAGATTCCATCCAATGTTTAGGTTCTCAAATTAAGATACCTAGATAAATATGTTTCATTAAATTTTCTACCGTTTTATGACATGTTTTGTTTACGATTTTTATTACTTACCTTTTTGGAGTCGGTGAAGTGTTTAGTTTCTTTTGCGAAAATAGTGAAAATGGCTGAATTTAACTATTTTAAGACTTTTCTTTCAATTGTAATTTCTATAATATTTGACTCCATAATGGTTTGTGTTTAGATTCAGTTTTATACTTCAGAATACACTTTGTACTTTCAGAATATACCTTCCTACCTACCTGATTAATGTCTTTCTAGACATTGAGATCTACAGAACAACTATTCATTAATTAGTAGCCTAATATGATTTATTATTGAGTTGGTTTGCTCGTTACGGATTCTGAATTTATTTTGTATAATTTTTTTACGTTAGGTCCAATTTGCGTTTACCATACTCGCCCGTACTTCACTGTAAATAAACAGTATAATAAAGTTAACATAAAATCCAATTTTTATCTCACTGCCTGCTAAATTAGATTTCTCTCTTCGGTCGTACTGTATTGGTGATACTAAAATTAGGGGCAGACCTGATCGCAGCGTCACAATCGTTAAACGAAAACAGATAAAATCTGTATCGTTATCCAAACACTGGACTTTGTACTCGTAAAATTAAATTAGAATGCTTACGGTCGAAGGAAACTAACCGTTATTTATTTAATCATGCTCAAGTAATCAAAAAATTACCATATGTAAAGTTGCAGTAGGTTGCCATTAAATGTTCACCAGTTTTATTTTACTGTTTCGAGTTTTGGTTGGATGCTATCGGTGTCAATTTTTTACTACATCTTTTTTGCTTGTCTCGTTTTATTTCGATAAAAACTTGTAGACGAAAGTGAGCAATTTTTTGTCGTTTTTGGAAGCCATGTTTAGTTAGTCCAGGAGTGCCGTAAGGTAGTTGACGCTTGCAGTTGTGTTCAAGCAGTAGGAGTATGTGATACTTTTGTATCGATAGTAAAAGCTGTGAAAGATGGACAGTAAACGTTCAACTTGTTTAATATACTTTAAATGGAAAAGTTGTAGTAAATACTTTTTTGAGACCCAATATGACCTTGTAAGTGCTAAAGATTTCATGTTAGGGAAAAATATGGAACGCCAAAAATTTAAGTTATTTCAAAGTAAATTTGATTCAAAGGCTCATCTTAGCATAATAATGAAGTAAACAATTTCACGCCCTTCCGCCCCTTAAAGGGAGAAGGGATTAGAATAGAATAGATTTTATTTTGGGCGAAGTTAGGATCATCAGGTCCTCTCTTAAGCTTAACCCATATACAATTCCAATTTTTAAACGTATTGACATAATTAACTTAAGTCTAAAACAGTACATAAATACACAATAGGGGTTAGTTAGTTTAAAGGGAATAAACGGATCAGGAACTGGCACATACTTTCTCACAACGTATTTAAATTATTAAACAGATTCACTGTGACTTCATAATTTTAGGTGGGGTAGGAGAGGTGATTTATTAAAGTAGGAGATTAACTAATAAATATTATTATTATTATCTAGAGAGAAAACTGTTCGATCGATTTCGAATGAATTTGCACCAAACACGTCAATTAGGCCTGTATAGATGCACGAAAAAAGGTTTTGAAAATTTTTGAAAAACCCCCTTTTTGGCCAAAAAAACCCCAAAAATCAGTTATTATTATTATTAGCCAAACAAGAATTTTTAGAAAGATACGGTTTTCTGCATATGGTAGGGTAGATTAAGGGCTACAAATAAGCCAAATTTGATGAAAATCGTTACAGCCGTTTTTTTATAAAAAAATAATAACAGATTTTTTGGAGGTTTTTTGGCCAAAAAGAGGACTGTTTTTTAACATTTAAAAAAACCTTTTTCTTGCATCTATATAGGCCTAATTGACATGTTTGGTACAAATTTGTTCGAAATCGATCGAATAGTTTTTGCTCTAGCTTTGTAGACATACAGACAGACATTTTGTAAAAACCACTTTTTTGGACTCAGTAGGTTCCAAAACGTATATTTCCACAAAAATCTCAACATCGATTTTTTTGTGATCACTATACTTTCTCTATAGGGCCTACTATAGTATAGTGAGAAAGAAAAAGACAATATCTAAAAGAAAATATTAGTGAAACATCTAATATTAGTGAAAATTATGTGTAAGAAGAAACGCCAACAGATGGAAAAGAACTAAAACATTTGGAAACCTGCTAATAAAATTATCCCGACGTAGTCCTACCGTCACATGTTTTGAAATCCCAATATATTAATTTTCCAATCATCTATACCGTTGATGGATTTACAATAAAATTAAACAACAAATTCCATTAATCAACATTAACGAATCATAATCGGCACCAAGCATCCTTTCTGCTTCACCGGCATAAGCAATGTAAGGGCAACAGAACGGGGTTGTTGAAAAACAACCCCCTTTATGGCCAAAAAACACCCAAAAATCTGTTATTATTATTAGCTAAACAAGAATTTTTAGAAAGATGCGTTTTATTGCATATGGTAGGGTACATTAAAGGCTACCAATAAGTCTTTAATTTTTATCAAAATCGTTAGAACCATTTTTTTATAAAAAATAATAACTGCTTTTTTGGGTGTTTAGGTTTTTTTTGCCAAAAAAGGTGTTACTTTAAAAAAATGTTCAACACCGTTTTTCGTGCATCCTTACAGGCCTACTTGACATGTCTGATGAAAATTTGTTTGAAATCGATTGAATAGTTTTCGCTCTAGCTTTGTGTACATACAGACATACATACAGACATATGTACAGACAGACATTTTGTAAAAAACACTTTTTTGGACTCAGGGAGTCCCAAATCGGATATTTCCACAAAAATCTCAACATCGATTTTTTGCGATCACTATACTTTCTCTATGCTATTGTATAGTGAGAAAGTAAAATGGTAGTGTATGGACACGTAGATTCCCACTCGCAAGCCTGGCTGGGCTTGCGTTTAAACGAGCCAAACTCGCAAGTGTATGGGTTTGGCCAGAATTGACCGAGCTAAGCATGCCTCGACTGGTCCTTCTGTCCGGTTGAGCTCGGCTGAGGAGCGCCTCCAAGCCGGACTCGCTCAACTACACTTATCGCGGCAGCAGTCATTGTGAGTTAGGACACGGAAAAATTTGAAGTCGAGAACATTTTTGACAAGGTCATCTGTAGTCATCAATTCTTATAAAGTACAATAAATTCATATGGGTAAATCTATTTCTATTCAACAGTGAATTCTTTGCCCACAACTAGGGACCTTTCCGTTTCTTCTTCACAAACACACCGAACTCATCCAACACTACAACAGCTGCTACAACCTACTTCGACAGACTCATTCTTTCTGCTGAAGTACGATCTAGGCTCAGAGACAATGGATCTGACATGGATCTTTTCAGAACCTGGCACGCGAGTCAAGTTCGGGGAGCTAGGTTCGCGAGTGGGACTCGTACGTGTATGAGGGGTTTAAACGGGTTTTTTAACCCTGATAACTATCCTCCCTCTCTCCCCAAGTCATGAAAGAGGTGCGTAAGGTCTGAAAATATAGGGCATGCTGAAAAGAGCATTTGTGCCGAATTCAAAGTTTCTACATACATTTTTTATTGTTGCGTTTTCCCGCTTATTGTTTCAGTAACACGGAATCTGAGCAGTTGACAAGGTCATATGGGGTCTTAAAAAAAGGCATCTTCTTAAGCTACCACTTTCTCATATTTTAATGTATGTTAAAAAGTTCACCTTTTCCGCGCTATATAGTAAAAAAAGTCAATGTTTTCAACCCAAACCCATTTTTGACAATGTTTATGATCAAAAAATCTTTAATGAAAAGATATCACCTAAGTGTATTAATTCCAATGAAAACCTCACCTGTACTCTGTACTATTAGAGGAGTTTGTAAGTTAAATTTGGTTCTATAAAACTCCAAGACTTATGTGTAATGTACCGCTTTACACGTAATAAACGTTAAACTAATATGAACACTACAACATACATTAATTAACTAAACAATTACAGATTCTTGTTGAATGAATCAACTCAAACACATTCCGCAATTCCGATAGTAAAAAGACCGGATCGAAACGATGCAGCCGCGTCGCTCCTTAAAATTATCCACAAAAACGTCCTCTCGGATACAATTCGTTTAACAGCATAATAATTTTGAAAACGAGACGTTCCAAATTGATTCACAGAGTAACAGAACGGAACATCGGGCGACGATAATGAGATGAGAGCCAACAACTTAATTCGGCCGTCCCTCCTCCACGAACCATGTACCGGGCTCTTGATGACAACCGGAGCAACAGTTTAAAGGAGACGTGTTTTGTGGATTGTAGGCGTCGACAACGGAGTGGTTTGGGAAAAGAAGGCCTTAATTAGTTTAGAGATATTTTGTTTTGTGAATGTTTGTTTGCTTGTTTTAAAACTTGTATACAGTTTTGATTTCTCTTCGAATTGTAACGATTTCTTTAAGTGGATTCGCCCATGAAGCTATTAGCAATTTGTGTACTCGTACTGTACTACGTTATCAAAATTGTACGGTGTCTGTCTGTCTCTCACTGACTTCTCTTGTCTTTTAACTAGACAGTTTGTTAAAACGACCTGAACTGTGTCAAAATTATATGTAACGGGTAGTTAAACCTAAGTTAAAACTACACAATAACGGTCCGGAAACCCGTTTCTTTTGAACCGTTCGTTGTATCTCAATATCTTACGTTCGCAAAACTTCATCAAACAAAGCGTCTCAGAAAAAAACCATTAAACGTTGCCACAGTTGAAATCCTGTACATTAATACGAACAACTCACGTCAGCGATTCAGCTGCTTACAAATTTAAGTATATTTGTTTTTTGGTTTGAAAAAATATTTGGGGAATCGGTCTACTTACGAAGGTGCTGAATAGCAGCTTGCAAGTACGAAATATATTAGTAGAATTAGTTTTTAACTTTTCTTCCAGCGGAACACTCGGTTTGCGAGTTTGCATTTTGACCTAGCAACCTAGGGTTGTGGACTGATTCGCTTCGCTCTCACCGGCCAGTTCGCTTCCCGATTTTGCATCCCGGCCGCCATCCTCAGATCAGAAGCTGCCCGTGGATTTGAACCGGGTACTTTTACGGTGCTTTACCTTTTGATGGATTTTGAGGAACCAGACGGGCTACAAGGTCTTGTAAAAAACAAAATGTGCAGAATAATCTCCTATATTTATTTTTTAGATAAAACCCGTCAAAAATTCAATTCTAGTACGAAAAGTCTCAAACAAATATTACTTCCCGTCAAAAAACGTCCTTCCGGTGTTGGATTTTTTGGCTTACGAACTTGTCCGAGTGACTTAGAAAACCAACGTGTGTATCAAACTTGGGCGAATATAAAATGCAGTCTTTTTGTGCGAACACATAAATACGCACACACACATACCGGGTGTCCCATGAAGGTCCCTCCCTCTTGAATTTTTGAACGACTATAAATTTTCAAACAATCTTTGGTAAATGTTACTAACATAAGTCAAAGTTCTTTTTTATGTGGTTTAGGGTTTCAACCCTCACCCCTAAATAGGGGTTGCTGGGGAGTTTTTTATTTTCACATAGCAACCCCTAGCAAGTTGCATATCGTTTTAAAGAGGGTAAAAAAAGAAAACGAATGCCGAAAACTAGACCTATCTATGACTTCTTAAACTAAAGTTATGGTAAAAAATGTATCACCGTAATTAGATTGTTGAACTATCACCCACTAAAAATAACAGTACGGTATACGACTTAAGCTAAGGACACTGAAAATGTTTCCTGACAACGGTCACTCTAGAGCTTAGTTGGTAAATTTGAGAGTTTGTTGTTATATTTAGGGGTGAGGGTTGAAACCCTAAACCACATGAAAATGTACTTCGACCTATGTTAGTAACATTTACCAAAGATTGTTTGAAAATTTACAGTCGTTAACAAATTAAAGAGGGGGGGAACCTTTATGGGACACCCGGTATATAAAATTTTTAATGACAAACTGTGATCTGGGGATCTTGATCGGTGTTCATTGACCGCTCCCGAAATTAGGTCCCATCTTAAGAGTCACTGCAAGATTCTTTCCTATGGAAATTCGCTAGTAACATATAAAAATCATAGGAAGAATTATTCTTTAAATTTATTTCTTCAGTTAAAGTATTTCTAATAAAAAAATTAAACTCATACAAATATAATTTAGTGAACAAATTCCTGATGTAACAAAAGGAATTTGGCGCACAAGTACTGAGCAATTACGCAATTAGTCAGTCTTTACGAACGCGTCGTAAACCTTCCACAGGCAAACAATGCAGTACACAATTCACTCGGTCGACACCTAGATGTGTGGAATTAAGTTGTTAAATCCAGCAAACGTGTTTTCTCTCCTTTAAATGAGTGAACACGCTCGGAGTGCGGACTGCCAGATAAACCTTCGGTTAATGACGCATTTTTGATAATGGACTCGAGAACTGATCTGAAATTACGTCACAAAATAGTCGTAAAATTCCCGAAGGCCGATAAAACGTTTTGATTAGATGAAGCTGTTAGTAAGGCGAGCCATAAACTCGGTCCGGTTTGGCGGCGGATGCACTTCGCTCACGCATGCGCCTTGTAAATGTTTTCCGAGTTTATTAAGGTTTTAATTTACGACGGTCAATTTGAAAAGTGAAAACGGGGAAAAAAGCAAAATTCTCTAGAAAGTGTTTATTTTGTAATTAGTGACTAATTTTAGTGGTCAGTGTTTGGCGGCTCACTGCAACCGCAATGTTGTACAGGTTGATTACCATTTTATTTTACTAAATAATTTTTACATCTAGAACGGGTTGACCGACTCAGTTAAAATTTTGAACAGTACACGAAACTACTATGTAAAGTACTATTTTGAAAAATAATCAACTTCTTTCAATAATTCGTTAAAAGATCTTAAATAATAATAACTCAAAAGGAGTACATTTTTGTAGCTCGTTTAATTTTTAATTCATTTTTAATTGCGTCAAATAGTTTTATGAGTTCAACATCCGTAGCAACAATGCGTAGGCAATAATTAATTTGCAATACCAACTAATTAACTTGGACGTTGCTTTACCCTTACCATTTGTACGGTAATTTTGTTTAAAGTTAAGATGGTACTATAGTACTTTTTGGCCTTTGGTTTTCATTTCTTTTCTTAACATAGTATTTATAAAGACTTTTGTTTGAAAATATAATAAGACAAGAGTGTCATGATTTTTAATTATACAGTTATTTAATTTAATCAGAAACGTTTGTTAATAAACTTAAACGTAGTTGTTCATTTTACTAGGGTTCCCACCCGCCGATTGGTTGCATGTATTAAGAGGTGTTTGCGTCCCTTGCGGTCTCTATTGAAACAAATAGCACTTAACGACACCCAAGCACACATACAGTTAGCAAATTTCCATCGGAAAGATGAGCTATGAAGTGACCCTTATGGCGAGAACTAAGGTCGGGAGTGGTCAATGAGCATGGTCCCCAGAACACGTTTTGGAGTGTCATTAAAAATTGTTTATATATGTATTTATGTGTTCGCAATCTAACGGGCGCATTTTACGTCCTATTTTTTTTCCAAATTTGGTGTACACCTTTGTTTTCTAAATCGCTCAGAAGAATTCGTTAGCCAAAAAAATGAAACAACCGGAAGCACGTTTTTTAACTGGAAGTAAAATAGTTTTGAGATTTTTCGTGCTGGAATGGAATTGAGATTATTCAGCACATTTTGTTTTTTACACGATTTTATAGCCCATCTGGTTCCTTTAAAATCGATCAAAACGTAAAATATCATAAAAGTACCCGGTTCAAATGCGTATGGTGGATTTTACCTCCGCAAACGAAGCGAAACAATTCTAAATCCGAGGCCGCTCGTGCGACCTCATATCAAGCTGCAAAGCGAGTTTTTTCCCATTGCGGACGGAACGAAGCGAACGGGGCTGGAGGCTAAGGTGCAAATCACGTCTACTAATATTCAGCGCCTTCATGAGTGACCAATTTCCCAAATAGTTGGTTGAAGCTCTAATACATAACATTTTAATTTTGGAAATTAGCTTAAAACTAACGTCAGCGGTTCAGCTGCGTGATCGAACTTTTTACTAATCTATAAACATTCATGGAACCATTACTAAAATTTTCACTTTGTGATAGGTTCTTTGGATTAGTGAAATAAATATAAAGGTTGACCTTCTTTTTGTTGGGTATTGTGATATTTTATTTCTTCACTTTATTTCATCTTTATTATTCATTGTTCATTGTTATTGTTTGTGTTGCTTACACTTTTTCATAGTTAATAATATTGTTTGTGAACACCTTGTTAAATTTAAAGTTAACCGTTTTATGTCTTATTTTTATTTGAACTTAAATTATTTGAAGTTATTTTAATTGGCTTAATTTCTTTTATTTCGGGCATAATAATTTCTTAACGTAAAAAACTAATAAGTTTAGAGAGCTTAAATTGAGAACAACTTATTTAGATTTTTTTTAAATAATCCGCTTTGCAATAAGTTTATTAAAACGTCTTGAAATTTACGTTTTTTAATATAAAACATAAGTTTTTTACACCAAATAAAGAATTTACATCCAAAAGAAATATATTAAAATTATAGGTTACACAATAATAATTTACAACAGCAGAAGAAACCAGCTTGTTACTCAAGAGCTTGTACCTGTGTCTCAGAAAATGCGATTTTCGGTAGATTAAAAAAACTGCCTAAAAGTCATGTCGATCACACTAATAATAATAATAATTCTAACATCTTTACATTTGATATATAATAAAATAAAATAATCTCTCTGCAAATTCAGTTACATGGACAAATGTCCATCTGTAGCGTTGCTATTCAAACGCATACAATTATAATTACTAAAATTATTCATAACAAATCAAAACAAGAACAATTATGCAGAAATAATTCACAATGTCACTAAAAAAAAAGTAAACACTAAACAAAAATTATGGCTCTGTACATAAAAGCTAACTATCAATAGTTATAATATTCCAGTAACACTAGTTTGTATTTGTATGCACTAACATGATAAAAAAAAACTATTCCAATTTCTTCCATTCAAATATTCTTTATATTCTTTTATTCTAATTGTTTCTGAACCCAAATATGTAATTCTAATCTCTTTAAATATTTGACACACACCAACATAATGGTATGTATCCTCAATTTCTAACCTGTTACACTGTGGACACAAATGAGCCTCTTTGGGCCGGTCAACCATAAAATTTTAATTAAAAGCTTGCCCTCCTAACTTAAATTGTAGAAACAAAATAAATAGTACAACCGTCTGTAATGTAATTCCTCTCTCCTAAATCAATATTTAACTCTTTATACATAACATAATAAACAGAACTACAAGCTTTTTGCAATACATTGTTTTTAAAATCAGCCTCAATAAAATTCAATAGGTTTTCTATAGTAATCATTTCACCATTTTCTTCTAAGTATTGAAAAGAAGCAAGGTTATGTTTTTTACGAAGTATCTTGGCATTGTTATACCAGAATATATTTAAGTTGATAATTTCACTTGTAAGCAATTTTGGCAGCCTATGATCATTTAATTTCAACACTTTCAGTATATACTTGAAATGTAATGAAATAGTACTTAAACACAATTGATTTTCTCTCATCTCAGAGTACATTATAAAATCACGAGTATATTTTGGTAAGATACGCAGCTTTTTAATAAAAAATTTATAAAATTTTTTAACTATTTGAGATTGCATTTAACTCCATACTTGCGCTGCATACACAAAACAACTCTAAATACTGCTTTAAAAATCTAATTTTTTATAGACATTGGTACATTGTTATTATTTAGTAACTTACTATATGTTATATTTATACCAAATTTAGCAGCCCCTAATCTGTCTTGCATTTGTCTGCCCAAGATAGCTTTGAACTTAACCTAAATATTTGTATTCTTACAATTTCTATACCCTCCTCTTCAAATTTCCATTACTCTTTTTTTGCTACTCTACCACCATTCCTAAAAATCACAATTTTAGACTTACTTAAATTTAATTCTAAGTTCTATAAGTCTTAGTAAATCTCTAGCCTGTCGATTATATCTTGCAAAATTTCTGGATGATCCGCTATAATAACAGCATCATTCGCATATAATAGACAAATTTATATTAACTCCTGCTATATTTACTCCTTCTCCTAATGCCTCGAGTATATTATTTAAATACAGAAAAATATCAGTGGTGACAGCAAACACCCCTGTTTCAGGCCCCTTTCCGTAGTAAAACATTATGTTAATCCACGCGATGTCCACACCCTTGCTTATGTATTTAAGTGTAGCCTTTGCAAAACTTCCAAAAACTTCGACGATACTCCAGTCGAATATAGCTTATAACAAATGGTTTTTCTGTCTGGCGAGTTAAAGGCAGATTTAAAATCAATAAAAAAACGATAGAGTTTGTTACATTTGCCACTTGTTTTCTGTTTTATAATATTTGTTTGATTAAAAATATTGTCAATTGTTGAATATCCTTTTCTGAATCCAGCTTGATATTCTGTTTATTATTATTTTTAAACCACAATTGCACCAATGAATACAGAAACTATAAGAAGCGCAATGTATATGGAGAATAGTCAGCCGATTTTATTCGCGCCAAAACAAGCTTAGCACGGCGGCCGCAACGAGGCGCAGGCTGTCGGCGCCAGTGTCGCACACTCCCCTCCAACCCCTTACCATCGCACCAGCGACCAGCGACCACAGAATAACATAGACTGTCCCATCGCCTGTATACAGTATGAAATAATGAAGTGTGCCTAAACTATCTTGGGAAGGTCTAGAAAGCCAAAACGGCTAGGAGATGATGCTAAAATTGTGATGCTCGTGTTTCAAATACACTGTTGTTTTGAACACTTGCAACACACCGATTTCTTTGAAATTTTACACACTGACAGAATATTAGTGTAGGATGATATTGTTATAAAAATTATTAATTATACAAAATCTTTAAAGGTATACATAAATTTCCAAAGCTAAGATTTAATATGGAACTTTAAATTGTGACACGAAAAAGTTGTTCTGTGAGAAATTTTTTTGTTTTTTGGTCAGAGACGAAGTGTAAGCGTAAAAGTTTGAGCCAATAAGTTAAATTTTATGAAACATGTTTTTTCAAAAAGTTAGCTCAAGTGGTTTGGTTTTTACAGCAGGTTAACGATGAAGTAAGCGCCAGAATCTCGCTATATTCCCACGGCTCACGGCTACCGTCTCGTTATATAGCTTTTTGCTTTAGTAATACATTTTAACTGCTTTCCCCCGTTAGTAAAAAGTTTGATTTTCATAAATCACTCGAAGATTAAAGGTAAAATGATTTAGAATGTTGTATGATACTAATATTTATTTTAATCTAAACATTGTTTACCATTCAATCAACATGGCTTAGCACACTATATAAAATGACATTTAAGTGTATTTTCTTTACGTTATTATTCTGCATAGACATCAACAAATAATACTGTAGCTCTTTCTAGTAAGACAAAGTAACACATAATTACGGAAAGAAAAATAATAATGATAACATAAATATGGCATAGCAAACTACGGTATATAAAATGACATTTAAGTGTATTAACTTTACTTTATTATTCTGTATAGAAATCGACAAATAATACTATAGCTCTTTATATTATGTCAAAGAATAGAATTTATATGTGCCGGTAAAAAATTTATTGATGGAAAATTTTTAAAGTTATTAGCTAAAGAAACAAAAAATGTTCAGTAACAGAAGAAACAAGTTCAACTTTAGGCTTAGGCCTACGTAAAAAGTAGTAAACATTTTTTGAAATTTGTTTTCAAAATATACAAAGGTTTTATCATTTAATTCTTAATAGAAGTGTATACCTTATAACATAAAAAAATGTATTCTTTGATGAAAATATAGTTGGAATGTAATGGTGTATGCTACTTTACAGAAAATTGAAGTTATAATCCTTATTGGAATTAAATTTTATAAGAAATCAGATGAGCCATTTAAATTTAAGTTATTAAAGAAATTTACTCATATGTTTGTGTTTCATTTCTTACTACATAGTGTACCATAAATAATTGTGACAAAATACGTGGTGAAAGCAAATTTTATTTGTTTTATTTAAATACTAGTTGTTGTACCCGTGGCTTCGCACACGGTCCAAAGTTTCGCCGCATAGTAATTAATGTTTATTGTTTTAAGGGTTGTTATTACATTTTCACCCCGATGCGGCTTTACACGGATAGACAAATCAAAGTTAACTGTATATTAGCAACAAAAACATATCAATAAATATAGTACACTATGTGTTTCTTATGGGGATTTTTAGTAACTTAGACCCTCCAAACCACCCTAAAATTTATAATTTTTTGGAAACCTTTCTTAGAGAGCACCTAGGGCTATAGAGGAAGCTACATACCAAATTTCATTCCAATCCGTTTGCTGTTTTTTTTTTCTAGTAACTTTGACCTCCCCCCCCCCCCCACCCCCTAAAATGTATAATTTTTGCAAAACCTTTCTTAGCGAACACCTAGAGGAAGCTACATAACAAATTTTATTGCAACCCGTTCGGAAGTTTTTGAGAAATCGTGATGAGTGAGTCAGTCAGTCAGTGAGTGGTATTTGGTTTTTTATATAGTTTTGAACTGGTAAAGAATGCCTGTAAATACTTGTGCATTTAAAATACATACCGGTAGCTCAGGTGATGGAGGATGTTCAATATGTTAGTGGATGTTTACCTCATCCTTAACACATTCACTGGTAAGCAAATTTCGTATTTAATATGCTATTAGCTGACCTTTTATTTTTTATATTTATAGTCTAAATTAGTAGAAATCATTTATTTTTAATTTTTTAACCTTTTTACGTAATAATTACTAATATTTTAAAGCGGACGCACATGTTCGTCCATAGCACATAGGCTTAAATTTGCTACAAAGCTGTATAAGACGGAAGCAGTTTCATACGACAGTTATGGGTGATGGATTTTAAGGTTATCCATGGACTAAACCATATTCTTTGTTAAAACCTTTATTATTAAAAACTTTACATTAAAATATTTTAGGATTGCCCATGGATAAATACTCTATGATAAAACCTTTATTATTCAATTTTTACATTGAAATATTTTAAATACCATTGACTGTTTAACATACAACAAAATTACACGTGTGACTGTTAAAGTGACGGCTTGCGTGTCAATATATGTAGGATTACCCATGTATAAATCGTAATCTATGATAAAACCTTTATTATTATTTTTTTTACATTTTAATAACCTAGAAAACTGAAATTGGCCTAGGCCAATGTTAAACGATTGTTGTTGAAGACAAAGAATGCATTTAGTTGTCAGAAATTAATAATTTAAAAAATACTATTTAAAAAGTAATAACTTTATGTAGGCATACTATGTTGAGGAGATTTTTAACTTGGTAAATGTGTACAATTATAAAGATTATTTAGATATGATTTTATATAACTGTAGGCATATTTGTGATATTTTTGTTATTTAAATATTATACTTTTTATCAAAATACCAAACTCTATCAAATTATAGGCATATTGTAGTTGTTGTACCCGTTCTTCGCACGGGAATATATCATGGTGTAAGCAGAAGTATAATACAATCAGTCTGATGGTAAATGTTGACAAATTGTAACAAATGGAGGTAAAAATGTATATATTTACGTGTCACTTAAAGAGTGGTCGAGAATTGTCAAAAACCTCTGACGGAATAACGTGTTTTTCATTAAAAAACATGTTTTGACTCGTCACTCACTTATTTTACCCAATTTGTAAAAATTCGACTTGGGGGGGGGGGAGATCCCCCAGGGGCATGTACACTTTACCGTTGTATAGCCCATAACTGGCAAAGATGGTGCTTCCTAAAGAGGGGTCGAGAATCGTCAAAAATGCTCTAGAACACACTGTTTTCGAGATACTGACGATTTTTGTGAAAAAAACAATACGCTTATGAATACTATCGTTGTAAGAAATAAATGTACCAATTTCCAGCTCTCTAGCTTTATGGAAAGTATAATAATTAATTTGCATTGTTTTAGGGGTTGTTATTACAATTTCACCCCTTAGCAGAACAGTGTAAAATGCAAATATAGTTTACATTTTATATATACCTTGTAAAAAATAAATGTACAAATTACCAGCTCTCTAGCTTTATGGAAAGTATAATAGTTAATTTGTACTGTATTGTTTTAGGGGTTGTTATCTCATTTTCACCCTTAAGAAGCACGTGAAAAAAGGAAATATGGTTTACATTTTATAAATGTCTTGTAAGAAATAAATATACCAATTTCCAGTTCTCTAGCTTTATGGGAAGTATAATAATTATTTAATATTATTTTAGGGGTTGTTGTTACATTTTCACCCCTTAGCAGCACACTGAAAAATACAAATATGGTTTACTTTTATATATATCTTGTAAGAAATGAATGTACCAATTTCCAGCTCTCTAGCTTTATGGAAAGTATAATGATTAATTTGTATTTATTTTAGGGGTTGTTATCTCATTTTCACCCCCTAAGAAGCACGAGAATAAAAGGAAATATGGTTCACATTGTATAAATGTATTGTAAGAAATAATTTACCAATTTCCAGTTCTCTAGCTTTATTGGAAGTATAATAATTATTTCGTATTGTTTTAGGGGTTGTTGTTACATTTTCACCCCTTAGCAGCACACTGAAAAATACAAATATGGTTTACTTTTTATATATATCTTTTAAGAAACGAATGTACCAATTTCCAGCTCTCTAGCTTTATGGGAAGTATAACAATTAATTTGTATTGTTTCAGGGGTTGTTATTACAATTTCACCCCTTAGCAGCACAGTTTAAAATGCAAATATAGTTTACATTTTATATGTACCTTGTAAGAAATAAATGTACAAAATTCCATCTTTTCAGTCTTAATGGATGTACAGTATAATAATAAATATTTATTGTTTTAGGGGTTGTTTCAACCCTTAAATCAAAATGATTTATAGCCTATGTCTCATTCCAGGTCATGATCTATATGTGTGCCAAATTTCATTCAAATCCATCCAGTACCATTCAGTCAAACAAACAAACAAACAAACAAACATACAAACTTTCACATTTATAATATTAGTAGGATTCAGATAACTCATCAATAACGTAAATACTCTTCAACAGAATAAAAACTTTTTTTAAAAAGATAATTTATAACTTGTTTTTAAAATTATATTTTATTAATTTCAAAAAACAATTTATTAAAGTTTTATTCTCATGTATGATGGTGTATTTTCAAAATTATTATTATAATATGTAGACAGTACTTTTACCAATATTCTGATAATTTTCATTTGCATTTTGAAAATAATGTTGTGATTAATGTTTTATGGGTAGTTATACATTAATTTATTAGCCGGAAAAATTCAAATTATATTATATATACTTAAAATATTATAGCTACAAACAAATGGAAACTCGTTGCCTTGGACAAGGAAGAGAGAAATTGTGTATTTCCCTAGTAGCAGCTGGGCCAACGCGTTCATTCTCTCTGAGTGCCATTCTCTGTCTCTCTCTAGCACAGGCACGGCGGCGACAGTGGCGCTTCCGCTACCTAGTGAACGCCGTGGCAACCTCGTCAAATTCAAATAAAACTGGGCTGAATTTTTTAACATGGGGATTGCGCTTCTTATAGTTTCTGTATTCATTGATTGCACCATAGATCATGAATAATAAATTAGGTTATCCAATACAATGATTGCACTCTCTGCAAAAGCAACCCGGTAAATAACTTCGACACACAGTCAGACAATAATATTCCTCTATGGTTACTCACAATATTAACATCACCTTTTTTTGTAGAGAGGAAAAATGATCGATTTTGAAAAGTCCTCCGGCACATTCCCCGAAGTTTATATAACATTGAAAATGTTTAGTAAATTGCTCAACAAATTGTATAAACTATTTTTAAGAAACTTATAAGGAACACGATCATATTCCGGCGCCTTTCCATTGTTTGCCTTTATCAATTCACTAACCAGCTCCGCCATATTAAAATCCTTATCCATTTCCAACATAATTGTCGTCGGAGGTGTATAACTAATAGCTTTAGAACATAACGTTTGATTTAACAAAGTACTAAAATAGCGAACCCACTCATCACTTGTAATTTTATCCCCAATTACCAATTTATTATTTATGAATCTCTTAACCAGCAACCAAAAATCCTTGAGTCATTAACCTCTCTAAATTGTTTCTTTATATTTAAAAAATATCTGTCGATTACACGAAATCATTCAAGCACCAAACCGAACAGTTTTTTCTTTCTCCTTGTCTTCTCTCTTTTTTTAGTTATCTTTTGTGTTTTCTAAAGCTGCTTTGTTAAAACTCTTTTACTGTTAATTTGTTTAAGGCCTATTACAAGGTTACTTGCAGCATCCCCACATACTCGTAAAGCCTCGTTCCCACGGCGTTTGGCGCGGTAAGCCCGGCGAGACGGCATGGCACGGGCTGGAGTGTCGGAACTCGGATAGGTCCAAGCCTGAATGTTCCCACGGGGCGTGTCACGTGGTGGCGTGGCAAGTCTCGGGACGCCAGTGGATAGAGGCGAGGCTCCGCGGTTCAGTCCGGTCAAGTCGAGTATCAAGCTGATGATGGAAAGATGTTTGTGAACAATGTTGAGTGAATCGGAAAGTGACAATGAAATAACTTGCGTTGCAGCTTGTTATTTTGTATTGTTAGGCTAACTATGGAATACATTAAATTAAAATCAATTAAAATGGAGAGGCGTTGGGTTGGTGGATGGAAACTTACAACAAAATTCGAAGGAAGGAAGTAAATTTCCTATACAGTGATATATGTGGTTCAGCCTCGTACGGATCCAAAAATACTATTATAACCTCATTACTCCACTCCATTTTGACCACTGAAACTATAGTCTGTCCGCTCGGCCGTGATACCTGACTTCTCGGAACTCAACGCCCCTTCCACTAGTTTGCCACCGGCAGGCCCGGCGAGCGGGTAGGGAGGGAGGGTTGAGTTCCGAGAAGTCAGGTATCACGGCTGAGCTTACAGACTATATACAAAATGTACAAATTATCAACTGCTCATCGCCCCCCCCACCCTGTCTGGTCGTTGAAACGGCGTTTGGAACCGGACTGAGGCGCGTCGCTCCCTGACCCCACGCATTTGATGTTTAATGATTTACCGACAATCTACGGGAACGGACGTGCCACCAAATCCACGCCACTCCACCGCGGGCGTACCTGTTCTCACAGGGCACTTCACGCCAGGCTCACCACGTTACGAATTGTGGGAACGAGGCTTTACATTTGCACTTATCAACTTTCCGCAGTCAGCATTAACATGCTATGTCTAATGTATGACATAGCAACGTAGCATAGTTAATTGTCCAATTACGTTTATTTATTTAGTACTTAGTGTTTATTTTGGGTTTGTGTTTGTTTTATTTATTATAATTATTATGAATGAATCAACTGTAGGAAATTTAATCCTATATAATCTTATACAGTTTACACAGTACGTATTTAAATTTTATACAGGTTTAATTTTGTATTTTAAATGTTTTTATGTATGTAATTAATTGTTTTGGAAATGGCTCACTTTTACAATTTCCCCCCAAAACAATTTGTTTTCAAAAGAGAAAACGTGTTTTATAGTTTCATGTAAAAAACATTTTCTGCTAAATTTTGTAAATTTTGAATTTAATTACGAAAGTTTGATTGTATTTCGCAAAAGTAGTACTTTTGAACTGTTTTTACCAAACAAACAAAATTTAACGTTTTAACGTTTGGTACTCAAAAACAAAACGGAAAAGTTTCAAAAATATTATGTCTAAATATCAATGCTCTGTGTACATTTCTGAACAAGAAAATATATGATAATGAATATTTTACTTGAATGGAATACATTCTACAGTTTTTTAAATGATAAAAGTAGTAAAAAAGACGTAACCAGTTGGGGTGTTTTCGCATACCAGATGTAGGGTTAAAAAAAGAAGCTTAATCTTTGAATTTAAGGTTAGGCCTAGACCAGGGAGAAAAATTTTGGTAACAGTTTGCAAACAGAGTGAACACGTGGTTGGCGTGCGAAGCAAGCAAATGTCTGTATTTATAAAATGTATGATAGCTTTAATTAATGGTTATTCCTACATTTACAAACAGCATTGGCTTGTACAATGTTGACGCTTCTCGACTCATTGACTCGACTCCACTTCCTACATCTTCTCAATGTCTTGAACAAACAAATGCCATGTTTCCTCACGATTACAACACCTACTTGTACCGTTCTCCTTGAATATAAACTATCTATTACTGCATGCATATGTATTATTGGGTTTTTTGTATAAAGATACGCTTACAAAGAGTTCTGGTGACCGGTCAGGCTTTTACCAATGAATTCCAAATGAAGGGAACGAATCCATGTTCAGACCCACTCACGACGCACTCCTTGTTACGACGGCTGAAATTTATTTGTTCCTTTAATCGAATTATAATTCAAAACCCACAATTGAATGGATCTAAAAAAGTTCTCATTTACTGGTTTCTAGATCTGATACATTTATAGTTGGAATAGTAATGGGATCGAGCTCCCTTCCTCCAACTCATTTTCTCTTTTATACAAAACCAGTATTGTAGCGTTTTGACTTTGGACATTTTTCTTTTCGTTCTCCTAAATAAGGAGACAATAACTAGATTTAGATGCAAATATGTAAATACACATTTAAGTGTGCAACAACAGGACGAAATAGTTCCATACAGTCCTCTTCAATATAACTTATTTTAAATAAAATTTTTAAGATAATCTTTTGTAATTTGCACAAAATATAATTCTTAGATGGCAAAAATCATAAATTATACATTTTTACTGAAGATGTTTGCTTATAAACAAGACGAAAAACACTTAAAAACAGTAAAACATAGAGAGTATTTTCTTATCTCCTAATTATACATTGGAGCTTTCTGCAAATTTAAATGTCGTATGCATATGAATGAAATAAAAAATAAGATCTCCATTAGTAAGTCTAAAAGCGCAACACCTTCTCAAGGCTGGTTCTAATAACTGAATTCAATTCATTTACTCGAATGGTTTTACACACTCTTAAGATTTTTCCACAAAATACTGCTTTGAAATAATATAAAATTTAATATTTAAAATTCATATGTTTGACAGGAAAAAATATGAAAGTGTAAAAAAGTCAAATTTAATTATTAGTCTAATATTATTGTTAGAAATGATCAGGGAAATAAAAATGATACCGTGAAGTCATTAACAATTAAAAAAAAATATATATATACGAGTATATATATATTTCATAATACATCTATGAACTGGGAGAGTTATAAGTATACATTAATGAAAAAATAACTCAAAACAAATACATTGCACTTACTAGCTGTAAGAAGAATTTTAAATTATGAAACTGTTAGTCACTAAAATTAAAAAACAATCAGTACTGAAAATGTGTATAAATAAATACATATTGAGCTTGATTTGAGAAAAGATAAAACTGGATCTAATAAACAAAGAATCTCACAACTAATAGTTTATTAATTCAATACCTAAGTGTTATATTTATGTTGCCATCGCTACGAGCTGCAATTAGCAAACTACAAGTAGTAATTAATCCACCAATAAATTAAAAAGGTACAATAATACCTGCTTTTTTGTCTTATCCAAGAATAAAATCACTTTGTGTTTACTGTGGTTTCGGGTATCCTAAGCACCCATCTTGAGATCACAGAATTAATTTACAATAAATCCCTTCAATAATTCGTCAAATATTAAAACTCATTACACAAAACAAAAATCACAAAAACAAGTCACGAAAAATATTAAAACACTTTTTAAAAATAAGACAAATTAGGCGGGTATTTTACCTATTTAATTTATTGATAAAATTCTCCAATCCGTGGGCTAACATGTTGATACTAATTATTTATAACTAAAACTAGTTAGTTATAGTTTGATTATTGTAGCTCGTGCATAGCTTGAAGTTGGCGACATTTTCGTTGAAATGAGTTTGATTTAATAGACGTATGTATGTGTAAGATTCTGTATTCAAGTTGTATTCTATCTAAGTTTTAAACTTTAAATCTGTGTGTTGGTGAATGTTCGATTTGTGTCTTAGTTTTTCTTAAACATTGGAGAAACAAATAAAGCATCTAGGCCTAGTATGAGTCAATAATTTGTAATAACTGGTTTCAAAATTTATTCTTATTAATTCTGCGTACTGCAATACTACAATAATCATTAAACAAAATGAACCAGCTAAATAAGAAAAGAGAAATGACAAAGCGTGCCTAAGGTTTTTTCAGGATATTTAAGGTTTTATTCAAAAGTATCGGGAATTAAAATAATATTCTAGTTTTACAACTAGGTTCTAATATTGAATTGATTCTATTTTTACAATTTTGTATTCTAACATTGTTGTGCTTGTGTTAGCTTTAGTGTTTTTACTTAATAACGAGAGTTGATTTATACTCTTGAAACGTCGTGAGTTCTTTTTTTTTATAAACAAATAATGGCAAATCTCAAAATAAAACATTGTAAAATTAAAAAGTATGCTTCTAAAAAGTGGCATGCAAAATCTGGATTCGAGCACTTGCAACCATTCCGATGTTTTTATCTGTCAGTTTGATTAGTTTGACAGAAACAGCTGTTATATTCGTCTGTTTTTAACAAGTTCACTAAAGTAAAAAATTACAAATAATTTGAAGAGACAATATATTTTATGAGTTATAATAGTTTAGGGAAATCGTCCATTATTTGTGTTTCAATACTAAATATTGTGTTAGCCCATTTTTGTTGCGAAACAAAGCATTTTTCAATTTAATTTACAGTTCTAATCGACATTTCTGTTATGTGTATTATTTCGAGCAACTGATATTTGTTTAACTAGTAAAACCGCTTGAAAAATCACTTGCAGATTAATTTGATTTGATAAACATGAGGTAAAATATAACTTCAAAATATTAAGTTTAATGGTTTATAGAACTAATGTATGATATATGACTTTTTTGAGGTTAGAAATCGTGGAAAATGTTTATAATTTATAATTTGTTTTGTTACTACGTTCTTCAGAAGAAAATATGTATACTGCCGTTAGGGAATTTTCAACATGGTAAATGTTCATAGCCTACAATACACATTTTAACCCCAAATATTTTAAATACTGTCGATTAGGTAAACCTGAATTATTGTTCACTTTGAAATTCACTTAACTTTTCTTCGACAGACCTATATTTGTAAATTCACAGAAGGTCATACTTTTATGATTCTATTAAAATACAATAATTCAGAATAGCCCAAGTTAGTGATAGTTCCAAATATGGTTTTATGTTTGTAGGCCTAAGTTATTTTTTAGGCTATCAAGAATAAAGTAAACAAAAATATTTATTTATATTCATATATTTTCAACGATTTCTAACCTCAAAGCCGAGCATATTATCGGCTGCGAGGGAGAGAGCACTGTTGCTCCCGCAGTGCCTACTCTGCCGTGCTGGTGGAACGTAGTTTTTTAATCCGCGTGTGTTAATGAGGCTATTATTTCAGAGGGAACGAATTTACTTACTATTAATTTATCAGACATATGAAGTAGCTGAACGTGTGTAATTGTTAAAAAGTACAAATATAATTAGTACAATAATTAGTATAATTAGTATAATTTTATATTTTAGTTTAAATTTGTTTGAACTATTGATCTTTTCGAGCAAATTAAACCAAGAAGAATGGATTTCATTTTTGTTGGTGCTTGAACTGTAACAATTTACGTTTAGGTCAAAAATGTTTGATTTTGTTCTTTCAATATTTTATCAAGTTTCAAATAAATTTTCTTTTCGTACATGATTGTTTCCTTAATTACACAATTTTAAAACAGAGGCTGAACATTTTCTGAAGGCTCCCTCACTGATTTTTGCTACCAGCCGCCACTGTTCACTAAAATCAGTTTCAAATTACACCAGAGACGCGAATAAAAACTGACAACAGAAAACGTTCCAATTTAACAATACACTCAGCATCAATATAACCGAGGTGCAGCGAAGCCTAAACGTCTGTACCAAATAGAGAGCAGTAAAATCAGACCAAAGCTTGAACACTCAATCACAAACCTGATGCTTTAATTGGTGAAGATTGTTTTTAATGTAAACTTTGAAACGGCCGAGTTTATCTGGTGTCCCAACAATGCTTTTGAATTCTACCAATTAAGCCAACTCGACCCGCTTAATTGAGCCCCGTCCTACACGGTTTCACTGTTTAAACGTATTTTTATTGGTCTTACATTTATTGCCGATCTTCTTTTTTATCCCCTTTGATTGGATAAATTAACGATTAACTCCGGATTTACTGGACTTGTCTGACTTGGGTTATTGTTATTATTATTTTAGGTTGTCACTTTGAAAATCCTGATGCTGTTGGATTCTGGACATAATGGCCTCTTAACAAGCTTGACCAGTTTTCAGTGTAGGATGAAAAAGGTTATGTAGTATTTGATTTCTGTATTTTTGAAAGTGAGATATTGATTGCCTTAATTAGAAAACTCATGAACTCGGGACTGAAATGTTCAGCAATCATATTCCATATGTACACAGTCCGATAT
This sequence comes from Philaenus spumarius, assembly GCA_018207615.1. NCBI lineage: Eukaryota > Metazoa > Arthropoda > Insecta > Hemiptera > Aphrophoridae > Philaenus > Philaenus spumarius. Next base: position 112,272 of record JAGFPH010000128.1, on the reverse strand, counting down.
TTGTGTACAAATTATGTACAATAACTGAACCTTTACAGTTCCTTGACGTATGTCCTCCGTATGGCATATCCTCGAAATAAAATCACTTTACTACTGTATTGGGGTGAAATATTACTTGGATCGGATTTTAGTAAACCATAATAAGATGCAGATTTGATTGCTCTTTGTAGGATAGATAGAACATTACAAGATAGATGTTCTATCTTGTATGATAGGTGTTTAACTACGTGTTTTGTGTTCCATGGCTTAAAGGACCTTGTAGAAAAAAATACAGATTTTTGTTTTGTAGTTTTTATTTTTCTACACTTCTTTCCGAGAATTTTGATATGTAATCTATGTATATGTAGAAGACCTTTGTTCTGACTGAATTACTGACATAGAATCAACGTATATCAATAACTTCTTAAGATACTAACATTTTAATTTATAATCTTATGGGGTCATAGATGCTCACTAATAAAGGATTTTGCAAAATTGTTATTTTCAAGGGTAAAAATAATGAAAATTCGGCGGTTCATTCCCACCTTTACAACAGATAAAACAACTGTTTGGATCAAAACCTTAGCAACACATGTTTGTTTAAATTCATTATCATATCAACCAACTTAGCAAATTTAGAATCAGTTTATTATTCATCACAACCAACAGCTTGTTTAGGTTAGGTTAACAAAATAAAAGCAAACACAAACAAAAATCAACGAAAAAGTCTTATTGTATTATAAGTCAAACATCTGGAATCACATATTTGATTCCTTTAGTTAGCAATATCAAAATTTGTTTGAACTGCATATTATTGATTATTTAAATATTAATGGAGAAATTACAACGCATGCCGTAATGCAAACTATTGGGTGGGGGTGGTATCAACCTCTGTCTTGTATTATGTAGCCTATAGGCCAGCCCTAACTTTACCATACAAGTACCGCTGTCCTAATTAATTGTAATTATCGTGAAATTATCAGAATATACAACAATCTGTTTGCGACGGTTTCACCATGAGTTGCAGGGGCGGAAACCGTAGTACATGTATTTTTGACACGCGTCTTCATTAGGATAAAATATTATTTTAACCCTACTTTGTCGGTTGAGTTTTTGTTGAAAAAGTTTATTCTCAGCATAAACTCTGTACTAAAGGCTATCATGGTGCAAAGTCCTTAATTTCAGATAGTAAATATACTCATAAAAACCCAGTGCCTGTGGCCATTATCTTAGATATAAAACATATTTTTCAGGAATACTATAGTTTTCTACACAAATTTGTGCATTGGGCGAACCCAAAATACTCCTTTAACAACTTAGATAGACTCTGGACCCATTAAAAACAATTTTGTTGGGATAAAAACATTGAAAATTGCAATGTTTGATGCTGACATAATTAGAGACTTGATGATGCTACGTCATACATTAGAGACTTTGTATATTATTTTTTGTATGATTGTTACAAGTCATCTAGTAATGAAAATAATGTTTACCTAATTATTCGTAATAAAGGCACATTAAATGTTATATTTGATGAACAAAACGATGCTTGAAATAAAGAACAGTTACGACCTAGCAGTTGGAGGGCGTAAGTAAAGAACAGTTGCAAATGGAGGGTTTTAACTTACTAACCAAAACAATATTTTGAGATGTTCAAAATCAGCTGTCATAAGCTGTGCCATATATTTATTTAAAAGTAGTGTTTAATGTCACAGTGTGTTACAGTCAACTGCTGTGTCATTTCTCAAACTCAAACTGTTTTTAAGCCACATTTTTTAAACCTTTTTTGTGACATTAAAAACAAAATAATTTTATAAGTGTCGTTAAAGTTTTCTTAAGTGTCATAAATTTATGTTTTTATTTATTTAAGTGTTAAATGTGTATCATATCTAATGTTGTTAATCGGTGTGATATGAGAAGTTTTTTTGAGTGTTTGAGTTCTGATGATGTCTGAGGAATAAGGTAAAGCAGCTGTAAACTCATTAAAAAACTACAAGTGATTGCTAAGACTTGTACCTAATTAATATTTATTTAAAAAAATTTGGTATTCGTTCCATTAAACTTGTACATCCGCAGTACGTACATTATCCTAGATGAAGAAATTTTCAATTTATCATTGGTTTGTTATAAGAAAATGGGGGTTGTGCAGCACCTCCTCTTAAGAGTAAGTTATTGTAATGGTATAGTGATCATTTGACGAGACGTTGTGAATGTAAAAGCCCATTTGAAGAGACATTGAGAATGGAAGAGACCATTTGACTAAGCGTTGGGAATAAACGAGTCCATTTGACGAGGCTTTGGGAATGAAAGAGCCTATTTGATGAGGTGTTGTGATTGAAAGAGTCCACTTTTTAAGAAGTTGAGAATAAAAGAGCCTAAAATTAACGAGTTGTTGAGAATGGAGGGGCCCATTTGACGAGTCGTCGAGAATGGAAGAGACCATTTGACGAGGCGTTGGGAATAAACGAGTCAATTTGACGAGGCTTTATGGATGAAAGAGCCTATTTGACGAGATGTGTGATTGAAAGAGTCCACTTTTTAAGAAGTTGAGAATGAAAGATCCTAACTGACGAGGTGTTGAGAATAGAGGGGCCATTTAACGAGGCATCGAGAATGAAAGAGAGCCTTTGACGAAGCGTTGTGGATGGAAGAGTCCATGGAAGAGTGATGCGCCTTGTGAATGAAGTATTATGATATTCATTTCAATCGTTGTTGTACCTCAAATAGGTTACCCGATTCTAAATTCAATATTAGTTTCATATAAGATATTTGATGTTTTGCGTAATGGAATAGCGGAAACGGAATATTCTCATATTTGAATCGTAGGTGTACTTTAACCATTTTCGAGACAAAGCAGTTTTAAGTTAAACTTTTTGGTTTATAATATAGACATATGTAAAATATTTGACCAACAAATTTGAGCAATTTTGAATTGAAATATTATTATTAAAATTCATCTGGTCGTCTATTTTCCAAAACTTTTATGGTCTCATCAAGTCAGGATAATTTAATTTTAATGATGTTAACACAATATCGAGTAGATACACAATAGTCATAAATGCTTTTCATTCAAAATTGAACTGCACTCAACTTGACAAAAATATAATACTTTTTAGGTAAAAAAGGGAGTCACGTTCTCCCCTCTTTTTGATTTGAAGAGCGTGAAGGTCGTCACGTTCTGCAATTACTTATAAGAGCCATTCATAATGTCTACAGACGATTTTTAATGGTCCACTTATACAGGTCCATGGCATGTCAGTGCCATATTGGATCCGTGTTTCCGTATCTGTGTAAAACATTCTTCTGCGGATTTGAATAGAGACGTTTACATACACCCGGCTCATGTCGAATCAGTGTTGTCAGTGCTGCTTCTGTATCCCTTAAATCAATTCCCAACGATAATTTTAGAATTTCACAGATGTAGAATTTTTCGTAAATGAGCAGTGACAAACAACTTATAAAATGTGTCAGAAATATCTAGAGCAAGGTAGTAGAGGGAAAATTATGGTAATATAAGTAACCATCTATTGTTTAAAAACAATAGATCTATGATCGGTTTGAGGTTCAAAATCATTGAGAATGTATGTATTTATATTGCAAATCTTTTTATTTACTTCATTCTTGAAAGCCTAAAACTTAGGCCTACAATCATAAAACTATTTTTTAAACTATCCCTAACTATCTTGGGCTATTATACAGGTCTAAATTGTTTCTATTTCAATAGAATCATAAACTTTTGAGCTAAGGTTCATTTACAAATAAAGGCCTGCTGATACTGAACTGACAGGGCACTGATACGTCACGGACCTGTATAAATGGTCCTTCGTTTATTTTTTATCTGATACGCTACGCAACCTTGTTCCTTATAAGGAGCACTAGTATCTTGTATAATGACGTATCATATACTCTTACTGTGTACATTTTGTTTTCTCATATAATACAAAATACTTATATAATACTAATATTATTCGTAATACAAAATAACAGGGTTTCACGTCACAGCTGTATCTATTATGAGTAAGTCGACAGTCTTCTTAAAAGCCATAAGATTGTATCTCTACTCTTTACGTTCTTCATTATGTGTTTTTTTACTGCTTCTGTGGAGAAATAGTTCCAGAGTATGCCGTCAGGTTGTGTGTTTAAAACGTCGTCAGTATTTGCATTCATCAATCTTCTGCCATGACATGTTTTATTTGCTTATTTACATATAGTAAACGATTTAATGCAATTACGTTCATGGCTAGGCTAGTGCGTAGATAATGAAATGCCCACTAGTATTGCCTACAACTTGGGTTTTATTCTAGTTTAATTGATTTTTCCTTTAGCTGTCGCAATTTGTATGCACACGAAATTGTTACTGCAAAATATTAGTATGAGACAATCAAATACAACTCGTATTTTTAATCGATTCCGACCTTTTTATATTTTTACTACGATCTGTACACAAACAGATAAATAATAAGAGGGCTACTACGCACCCTGCTCGCTTCGCTAACCAACTCTCACTGCGAAACAAATGCAAACAGATTATTACATGCTCTGATATTTTCACGAAAATCACGGTTGATTAGGATGGTGACCTAGATACTGACGCTTGCGCAGTAGGGCCAAAGTTTTTGCGTAAATGTTAGGATAGAGAGATATTAACCTAACCTAAAAACTTACCGATTCTAAATTTGATAATTTGGTTGTTATTATAAAATGTAAGTGCTTTCAAGAAACTGATGTTGATTCAGTATAATAGGTCCTAACCTGCTGACGATAATAAACGCATAGTATTATAGTTTTGCCTAAATGTTTGTACATATTTGATATATTTGGTGTTCAATGGTTGATTTAAGTAGGCATATGATTAAAATGTATCATATTTTGTTTTGTTTTTAAACATTTATTTCAGGTCTTTAAGTAATTGCGATACTTTTTCTGTCATGTGTACTTCTATTCCTGACGCAGAATTTTTAATCAACTTTGAAATTGAATTACATTTTTTTAGTTTTTCTGGAGTATATCAAATTAATCTGCCCGTGATATTTCACTGGGCTTACTTGTCTAAAAATAGAATAAGCAACACAACCGTTGTAGGCCTACAGTTTTATATTTAATCGTCTGTATTTATATAAAACGAAAATCTTAATAAAGGTAACCTAAGAATGGAGTGTACGGTAATAAATACTTCCTTATTTTGTAAGTCTTTTACGAGAGTATTGAATAGTGTAGGCCTAATTGTTTAAATAAACTGGTACAATCTTGAATGCTATTAGAACCGCCTTCAGTAGATCCTGGGCATGGATGATGGTCGGTAATAAATGAAGCGATTGAGAATGTAATGCATATTAATCTGAATTACTCTTTGAAATGACATGGTACAGTCTCACCAAATAACTGTGCAGTTTGATGATAGGATTTTATAAACAAACTTAAATATTTTTGTGCTTTAAATTATGTAATATCCGATTGTGGAAAAATGTGTAAGCCTCGTGTAAAATCAGTATTCATCATGTACATTTAATAATGTAGGTAGGCCTACTAGTAAAAATAGATATTTGGGTGGAAACCGGGTTAACCGATTTTGAAGTTCTTTTAAATTTGTTCGTCTCATTGAGTAAAATCAAGTTAAAAATTATGTTTTTGTGCTCCCCCCCTTAAGATTTATTCAATAAAAACAATTTTTTAAAGTGCTTATTTTAACGAGCATTTTACTATTTTTTCTGCTAAAAACACTTTTTTAAATAAATTATGTTAAAAAGTATTTAAAAAAACGTATTTTTAGTAAAAAATATTATTTTTATTTGCTAAAATTAGAAATATTGCAGAAAAAATAATACTGCAGACATCACAGAAAGTGGAAATTTGATGCATATGTGTGCGTGTCTAAATTAGCTGAATTTTAATTTATCAAATTCAAACTTGACATAAAAGTCAAAATACATATTTTAAACTTTTATGCTGAGTCTCAGCTTGTTATCTTGAAAATGACCCAATCTAGAGCCACTTGACTTATCAATGGACTTGGCGATTTTAGGAGTACCCGACCCACCAACTCATTTTAAACGGCTCCAGTTTAGAAAATTTTCAAAATGTCAACCTAAAACGTTTTTAGAAGTTAAACATATAGATTAAAACAAGATCAAATAGAATAAACCTTTTTTCTAATTTACTTTTAAAAACACAAGTCACTTAAAAAGGTATAATTTTAGACCTTTTTAGATTTTTCATAAAAACGCTTGAGTTGAGTGGCTGCATATAAGTCAATTTTTTAAATATCGTTTTTAAAATAGGTATAGAAAAAAAATTATGTTTTTAACTTCTGTAGGCCTACCGATTTAAAAAATTATATGTTCAAAAATGTCGAAAATGGAGTCGTTGAATCCAAAGGTGTTGGAGTTAAAACGAGATAGGTCAAACAGAAGACTATCTTCTAGCGCCTCGCTTTTAAAAAGTACATGGAAAATAGTTCATACTTACTGTTACTGAGAATGTTACAGATTACTGTTACTGATGTATTTACATTTAAAACAAATTTGTTGTTGATATTGAAAATATTTATGAAACTGGAACAGATTGAAATGCGCTGCAGCGATCGGTAAGCAAAAAATGGTGAGGTCCTTTGATAAGTCTGATGACTCTAGCTCATCCAGTCTTTAAGATACCAACTTGAGTCATGGTATATAAGTTAAAAATACGATTTTCCATTGTTATACCATGTTTTAATTCTATATATTACAAATTGGCCAAGTTAGATCTGTTATACGTATGGACGGAAATGGTCATTTGCTGTGAGGAACACATACATGTATGCATCAAACAGCCCAGGATTCATCAATTTACAAGGTATCGTATTCGAACTCTACATAGAAGTTACAAACATAATTTTAATTTATATATCTATTTTAAAGTGTTTATATTGCAGCCCGGTATAACTATTTCTTAATTTCAGAAAGGAATTCCAAGCAAGTGTCTTGAAAATTGACATAAACTGGACCATTTGAGTTGTTAATGTACATTTTATTTGCCAACATTAACCATCTCAACAGCTTTAACTTCAAATGAAAAAAATATATTTTTAAAGCCTAGCAAAGTAAAAGTTATGCACAAGTTTACTAATAAAAAGCATTTTATACAAATTAAAGGTAAGCATTGAAACAGCATTTGCTATTCGTGCATGCACTAACTGTTTCGATATAATTTCTGCTTTGTATCAATGAGAAAATAATAGATTTTGAAAAAAATAGTCCAGATTTACAAAATTTGTTGAGAAATAATTACTATCCCCTCCATACCAGGTATGGCCATCAACTTTGTCCTTTTTCAATCGTCATTTTAAAAGATTTTTGCAAGTGAATAACTTAAGTAGCCTATAAATATTTCCATTGAGTATGAAGTTTTATTCTTACGTACTTTTAAAACGCAAGCTGTTTTAAAGAAAGTAGCCTATAGGCCTATTTTTTTTATTTTGGGGGTTTTCATTAAAATGCATTTCTTCAGAGCAACAAACTCGTTATTTTCCATATATCGTTTTAAAACTGACTAAAAAGATTTTGTAAACATATTTTAGACCGAGTTTCAAGTTTAAATATTTTAAAATGTTTGACTATCAAAAGAGATGCCTAGAATTATAAAATGTATTTCCTATGTCGTTAAATATTGTCGTAGATTTTTAATTTGTTTTTATTATATTTACATATATTATAAATTAGAACGAATCGGATGAATATTTTTATTTTAAACAAATATTTTTTATAAAAACATATTCATTGATAATTCGTTTATAAAGTTGCTGGCCTATTTAGTTTAAAATTATCGTAGATGTATAATTTTTGTATATTATATTTATACATACTATATTGTTATTGTATATTTTAAATTTCATACAAATCAGATAATTAATTAGTTTTAGAGAAAATTGATTTTTATCGAAGAAAAGTTCAAACGAAATTGTATTATTTTTTTTAATATAAAAAAGTTGAGTTTTTAAAGAAAATTATAGCCATTTTGTATCCGCCATGTTGAGTTTTCATATTACATATACATTCGTGATCATTCCTCCGAAAAACCCCAAATAACCAGTTTCATTAAAAAATTCGTTTTAGAAGTTGAGATATTAGAATTTGAAAATTTGTTGGAACATTTTATAACTTTTCCGGTAAATTTCCAAAAAAAAGGAGATCACACAAAAAATTTTTTAACCTTAATCTACGTACCAAGTAGAAGAAATAAAAACAAAAATCATTCAAATTGGTTAACTTGCACTGGGTTCTATCTTTTTTATATTTTTACTGGAATACACTTAAAATCATATGATTTGTCACGTTTATGGCGGCCATTTTGGGCAAGATAGTTAGTTTTTTTTTTTTAATTTTGATCTCATATTCGTGATTAGCGACTAAAGATTTAATAAAAATGAATTTCCACAAGAAATATTTTTTAAAACCTAAAAAACAATTATTGAATTAAAAAAAATGGCAGCCATTTTGTATCCGCTATGTTTAGTTTTCATATTTTATATATATTCGTGATCAGTGCCTCCCAAAACCCCCAAATTAATAGTTTCACCCAAAAATTTGTTTTAGAAGTTGAGATATTAGAATTTTAGTTTTTTTTTAAACATTTTGGATTTTTCCGGTACGTTAAAAAAAACGAAGAGCACAACAAATAAAGAAAATCATACAAATCGGTTAACCTGAAACTGGTTCCCAGCTTTTGGCCATTTTTGTATATTTTTACTGGACTATACAGTACCGTTATTTCCCAATTTAAAGAAATCATTTAAGAGTTTTTCAACCCATTTATGTTAAGGGAGCATGTTAAATTCAGTTATTATTTGCACTTTCACTCGGGTTTTTCAGAAAATTACTTAATAGTTGTAAATACAAGTTAACCATGACACGTTTGAGAAAGTAACAGCAACAGAAAATATGCCTACAGTTGATTAGAATAAGTAATAATAAAGTAAAACAGATTATTGTTAGGTATAACTTTGTGTCAAGTTTGAACTTAATCGGTCAAACCGTTTTATAGATTGAATTATTTTGCAAAAAAACACATCATACAGACAGACAGATGAAAAAGTAAGCACCGTAGACCCATCTTTATACTGTGAAATATGTTTGTCTCGATACCAGGAACAAATCACCAGAGAGTTCTGGGACACCTTGTATAATTCAATCCTACCATTCACGCAAAAATCCTTTCCCTATTGCGTATGCGTCAGGATCTAGGATACCGGATAACCACCAACCTACGCCGATCCAAGTGCCTCTGTCCTAATAAATCGTAATTTCAGTGAAAATATCAGAGCAGATTAAACAATACTGTATTCTGCTTCCATTAATTGATTCTCGGCGGGAAATAGTGACCGAAACGAGGAGGGGTGGATTCCCTAGTCAATAAATATATAATAAATGTAAACGTCGAACTGTGAACGCTATCCAGAAGAAAAAATCATTGTCATGAAAGTTTAAAAACAAAAACTAAAATAATCTAAAAACATGAAAAACAAACGGTACCAGGAACTGGCACATACTTTCTCACAAACATATTTAAATTATTAAACAGGTCCACTGTGACCTCATAATTGTAAGTGGGGTAAGAGAGGTGATTTATTAAAGTAGGAGATTAAGTAATAAATATTATTATTATTATTATCTAGGGAGAAAACTATTCGATCGATTTCAAACAAATTTGCACCAAACACGTCAATTAGGCCTGTATAGACGCACGAAAAAGGTTTTGGAAAATTTTGAAAAACAACCCCCTTTATGGCCAAAAAACCCCCAAAAATCAGTTATTGTTATTAGCTAAACAAGAATTTTTAGAACAATGCAGTTTTTTCCATATGGTAGGGTACATTAAAGGCTACAAGTCGGCCAAATTTTATCAAAATCGTTAGAGCCGTTTTTTTATTAAAAATAAAAACTGATTTTTTGGGGTTTTTTTTGCCAAAAAGGGGGTTGTTTTTCAAAAAATTTCAAAACCGTTTTTTGTGCATCTACTTGACATGTCTGATGCAAATTTGTTTGAAATCGATCGAATAGTTTTCGCCTAGCTTTGTATACATACAGACATACATAGGCCTACAGACATACAGACAGACATTTTGTAGAAAACCGCTTTTTTGGACTCAGGGGTCCCAAAACGGATATTTCCACAAAAATCTCAACATTGGTTTTTTTTTTGCGATCACTGTACTTTCTCTATACTATAGTATAGTGAGAAAGTAATAAGCCTATATCTAGAGTATTAATTGTTTTAAAACTTCCTTAAAGTGGGGTAAGTCTCTAAAATGATTCATTTGCAATGCTAGTGATCAGTTATACTGTTTATAGTTTTCCCCTTATTTTAACGATCACAAAATGCCTTGCAGAGTTTTAAGGACCGCCATAATCTGATTATTGTTTGTACCTTATATGTCCTGAAGATAACGTCTGTGTCGTTGAAAAGCTTTTGCTATTAAAGGTATATGTGCGAGAGTCTTAAAATATTGTCTTCTTATTGAAATTTTTCAATGCAAGCAGGCCCCAAAACTAAATTGAAGAAACGGTGTTACTACCGAGATAAACTGGACCGACTTTTTGCCGGGACTATACAAGACAATAAAATAAAAGTCTAAGCTTCAGCTCTTGGAAGCACTGCTACCGACAAAACTTATACATATAAATACAAATTAAAGAAATATCACATTTATCACGAGGCACGCTTTTAATAATTAGTGGAGCCATAAATATTATCGGCCGCGAAAGCTAGGAGGCGCGTCTCGTAATGGAACCGCTTTGATCTTTCAAATCGACCACTGTTGGTTTAATTAAATAATATTTTTAATTACACGTGACTGCAGTGTCCCAAGACAAAGCGCAATCACGGCAACATCTGTATCCAATCGCACGATTTGAAGGTTAGCGTTTCTGTTAGTTTTGTTTTAAGCGGTGATTAATAAATAGTTTACGTATCGATTTCTTAACACAATATAGCCTACGCCTTATGATTAAAGTGAGATGCTTACGTGTTCAAGTAAAGATTCTGTAATGGTACCCATTTTGAAACGAATTTGTAAATATGTTTGTGCCTCTATAAGTACGACACTCGTTTGTTTTGTAAAAGGTTCACATTACACTATCAAAGTTATTTGTCAACTATTTGGTCTTTGATCAAATAGTTGACAAAGTTGTGCCAAATAAAACATATTACATCAGTTAAATTTGTTTAATCAGTTGCGTTATTAACTAGATATATTTTGTG
>JAGFPH010000128.1:76830-100958 GCA_018207615.1 Philaenus spumarius | reverse complement strand
GTCTCCAGCTCTGTACACATCCTAACAGACACACGGACAGACATCACAAAAAAAAAAAACTTTTTGGGGGGTTCAGGGAGCACCAAAACAGATAATTCCACTGAAAATTCAAATTCGAAAATTTGGACGAAAACAATACTTTCTCCGTATACTACGTATAGGGGGGAGAAAGTTAAAATTGAGGAAGCGGTGACCAGAGGTTTTTCAAAATGTTCTTTATATTCTGAAAGAACACATAAAAACAATTAAAAATATCCGCGTTAAATAAATATCGCAGAAAATACAAGAGAAATAAAACTCGAATTTTAGCCCACTTTTGATATGTTTGCACTAAAATAAAGAAACAAATCACTTAATAGTCACAAAAGGGCAAATAAGAAGTTGAATAAACAAAATTGAGAAAAGAAATCATACGCAAAAAAAAATAAAATAATTTTACAAGACGTTTAATATTAAACAATAGCAATGAACCGTATAAAAAAATATTAAATGCTATGAAATAAAATATAATGAATCGTGAAGTTGACTAAACATTATGTCATACGCTCAGTAAAGATTTCAATACTAAATTTATAGTTAGAAAAAATAACCTAAAGTTCTAACTTACTGTTTCTAGTCCCAGTATGTTTCCAGTTTTTAAATATATATAAGTTCGTAACACTTCTAAGTTTTCCAAAAATGATCTTAAGTTCTTCAACTGATGCTACGCTTTTAATTTCCAATCATACGGTGTATGAAATGTAGGCATCTAGTTCAAACAAATCTGACAACCCTGTTAGCCTATAACGCGATCACGTAAAAAAAACATGGGTGAAGATTCTCTATATCAAATCACATAAAAGCAACTTTTGGTTTGGTTATTTGAATTGTTTAAAATTGTTTATAATCGATATCCCACCCTCATTGAAGAGCTCATTTCATTATATTTGATGGAAAAGTGAAGTTTAGTGTAGTTCTATTAAAACCTCTGATCACAGCCTCCACCCCTAGAACCAAAATATTTTTATTCAGCGCCATTAATTTTCTAGGTTTATGGTCTTTAGTAATAGGTCACAAGGTTTTGGTTCTCATTTAAACATTTTGAGTACTCACAAATTTTCCCATTTTGGTAAGATGTTTACATTTCGTAACTCTCGTAAAAGAAACTTCTTGTGTCCTACTTAGCAGTCCCAAGTGATTTCGCACAGTTTGATCTCTATGGCGGTGTTGTTTCTCTCTCAAAAAGTACAAGAAATGGGTCGGCCATGCTGATAATTCCCAAGCACATAACTGTGAAATATAATACATCTTTTACCGTAACATGGTGCTTGTGGAATTCGCTTCCATATTCCCTTAAAACTATTGATTGCCGTAACCAATTTAAAAAATCATTGAAACTTAATTTTATGAATTGTATGGACGTGGACTCATATCTATGCTCGTGGAGTGTTATGAAGGGATTTTTTTTAATTTGCTTGTTTATATTTTATGATGTATGAATATGTCAATGTTGTTTATAAGTAGTTTATTATTTTACTTTAATAAATATGTTTTTAAATTATATTTTAATTGTGCTACATTCTGCCCTACAAACTGGAGTGCCGCCTTACCTGGAAACATGCTTTCTATCTAATATGAGATATGGCCTGTTGGTTTGGGGTGGTAACCACTCTTACGCATAATATAATTAGTTCAATGTTATACAGATCAAAATTTGAGCATTCCTGACCCTTATTTAGGCAGTTGTATATTTTATCTTTACGAAGGTTATTTAATCCTAAATGCGGGTATAAAAGAAAAGCTGGATATGCCGCAGTCTAAATACTGAATACTTGTAGAGAGCGTCATTGGATTTTACCCAAAGCAAAACTAAGCATGTTTCAAAACATTTTCCTGTTCCATGCACCTAAATTTTTTAATGCTTTGCCAAAAGAAATTGATGGAGTTAACCTTTAACAAAAAACTTAAATACCTGGCTTATTGAAATTATAAATATTGAAGACCTTTATGTGTTTAAGTAACCCTACAATGTAATTTGTGTTTCTCACCGTTAACTGAGATGGTGTATTGACCTCCTGTTCTTCATGTATTTATTTCTAAGTTCGTGCTGGTAAACCAATGAACGGTACCAGAAACTGGCACATACTTTCTAACAAACATATTTAAATTATTAAACAGATTCACAGTGACTTCATTATTGTAGGAGAGGTGATTTTAAACTAGGAGATTAACTAATAAATATTATTATTATTATCTAGAGATAAAACTATTCGATCTATTTCGAACAAATTTGCACCAAACACATCAATTAGGCCTGTAAAGATGCACGAAAAAAGGTTTTGAAAATTTTTGAAAAACAACCCCCTTCATGGCCAACAAACCACCCAAAATCAGTTATTATTATTAGCTAAACGAGAATTCTTAGAAAGATGCGTTTTTTTGCATATGGTAGGTTACATTAAAGGCTACAAATAATGCAAATTTTATCAAAATCGTTAGACCCGTTTTTTTTATAAAAAAAGAATAACTGATTTTTTGGGGTTTTTTTTGCCAAAATGGGGGTTGTTTTTCAATTTTTTCATAACCGTTTTTCGTGCATCTATACAGGCCTACTTGACATGTCTGGTGCAAATTTGTTTGAAATCGATCGAATAGTTTTCGCTCTAGCTTTGTATACATACAGACATACATAAATATACATACATACAGACAGACATACTTACATACATACATACATACATACATACAGACAGACATTTTGTAAAAACCACTTTTTTGGACTCAGGGGATCCCAAAACGGATATTTTCACAAAAATCTCAACATCGATTTTTTTGCGATCACTATACTTTCTTTATACTACAGTATAGTGAGAAAGTAAACGCTAAATTTCCAAAAATTAAATCTGTAATTGTGAGAGTTTATAGTTCAGAGCATAGAGCCTCTAGGAAATAAACCACATTATTGCATTGTTTACATGTTCAATAAAAATTTAAAGATTTTACCTACAGTGCAGTAAATTAACTGTGGTCGCACTACTGAAGGATCTTACATTGGAACAGATATTGATTTTAAAAATTGTATAAAAAATAATGGAATTTAAACGGATGTGTATTTGTCTTCTTCTGTAATAATTTTGACTATAGTTTTGTGGAAACATAAAGATTGAGTATTTTTTACTTATAAATGATTTTTTACATTGCTATTTTTCAATTTTCAAATAATATAACAAGGTAAAAAGGGATTTTTTTAGAAATAGGTAATATAAACTTATATACATAGAGAACGAGGGATATACCAAATACAGTTCATGAAAATTATAAATAAAAAGCATTTATATATATTTATACATCCTTAATCGTACATCAGCTGATCGACTTAAAGCCATACGTAATTTTACACTCCTAATTAGAAGGATTAATAAATAATAAAGAAAAAAAACAAAAACTACGCAATACTTATTTCTAAAACAATTGCATATTGTTTTAAATTTCATCAAATTTCGAAGTAAATCGTAATCGAAATCTTTAGTGAAATTAAAAAATAAATATATTTACAATAATCACATGAATAACTTAACCTAAACTTCACAAAATTCTATCCCTGTCGTATTTGGTTAAAGGCAAAGGTTGGGACGTGCTGGAGGGTACGTGTTGCGATCTGAAGGCGGACAATGCGGTCATCTCCCTCCAGGACTCGATAGACGCTCTCATATCCGTCTGTCCGAGTTTATCCAGTTCCTCGCACGATTTGATCGGACCGTTGTGCGGATTGAAGACAAACCCGGAGAGCCTCTGTTCCTCGTGGTTGGTCGCGTCGAACTTATGACTCGTGTTGGAGTCTTCGTCGTCCGTTGTGACGTTGATTTCTTCCGAGGTTTCCGAGGAAGCGTATCTTCTTCCGTTCTGTCTCTCCGACTCGTCGGGCGATTGCGGTATTAGGGCTTTAAAAGCGCTGTTCTCGCCTCCCATGTGCCTCCACGGTGACGATAAAGGTGAAGCGTTCTCGGACGTTCTCGGTAAACTGTTAGGCTGGTGGTTTGCGGACGATCGGCGGGACTTGAGGAGGTTCATTCTCTGGTGACGTCTCCATTTCGCCCTCCTATTGGAAAACCAGACCTGTGGGCAGCCAATAGTAGAACAAAACATTGATTGTTAAAATAAAAGTGCTGTTTAAAACTATGCATTTGTGAACATCGAAAATTAAAGTACTTTTTTAGTATTGATTATAAAAGGAAAGGAATGTAACTTGTACCATTCCAAAGGTACTGTGCCGTAGATGTGCACACGAAAAACGTGTGTATATGTGGCCGTTAAGTAAAAAAACAGGTTTAACCTAATATTGTGTTAAAAGTAAATATTGAGATTGAATTGTGAGAAGATATACTTGCAGAATAAAATTTAAACACAGAAACTCACAATTAATACGTTTATTAACTTAAACGCTTTTCAATGACAAAACCATCATCTTCAATGTTGCACGAGCTGCAATAATCAAACTATATCTATAGCTGTTATTGTTAGATTACTGTAGATCTTTCATCACTGAAGATGGCGAATATGCAGTTGAAACGTGTTTGAGTTAATAAAAGAAGTAGTTGTGAGATTATGTGTTCAAGTTTTATTCTACCAAGTTTTGCTAAGATGTTTGTCCGAATCAACTGTTTTGTATGTTATTTTATACAGTTGGTTGTTTAAAAATGAACATAAACATGTATTTTTGTAGGCCATGGCTTTATATTTTCCACTCACATGATTATTCCGTACAAAACGGTTCAAACAATTAAATGAATAATTTTTATCACATTCATGGCTGTATGAGATAATATAACTTTGTCTTCCCTGCACGGAAAAATATTGACACAAAATATACACACTTATTAGCGTTGTTATTCGTTTACATTTAATTATCACTTATCTTTATTTATTTATGAAATTATTCTACAGCTTAATAAATAATTAAATTGTTTTACTTCTAAGAAACTTCATATGTTTACTAAATATTTATCATTGATTCCATCAAACTTCCTTTTTGTCCTTCCCATCTCTTTTGCGTACAAATAAACCCCAATTAATGATGCGAAAAACAATTATTTAGTAATTTTTTACAAATTTATCTAAGCCTTTTCCAACCATAGTTTTGACAGTTACGTAATTTAGAGTCAACTTAACACAGACTAGGGAAATATTTAAAATCGAACAATTTGTACAATATTACGACGACGAATCGTCAATAACGTAGATGTGCAACTACTATGGTCGGCATTGTGTAGGTCCTTTAAATGCGTCCGTTATATCCAATTAAATTCGCTTCTTGACCCCACTTTTAAAAGGTATAATCAGTAAGAACAATAAAGTTTATAAATCATACAAAAATAAATTGATTTTCACAACTATATAAATTCTAAAGTTAGACGAGAAATTTGTCTAAATTCTTAAAATGTTCACTGATAGAAATCACTACTGTTCAAATTTAAAATCTGCCCAGTAGTTATCACCAAAATTAGTATAGCAGAAAACCAACACCTTAGCATTCATTCTAATTACGTTGTTAAATTTATTAATTTCAGTCTGTCTAGGCTGTCTAGTTTCGACTGTCCGAACTAGACAGTCAGGTAAAAGCAAACAAATAACATACAATATAACATGTGTCCTATCTCGATGTGTTTTCTATCTGTCCGTTTGAATAAATGATGTTTACAAATACCTCAATATCTCAGGTTTAAGATATAAACACGAAACTTTGTATAAATATATTGATCTAAATCTTTGAAGCGGAAATTATGGCTGTATTATATTCCATTTTCAATTTGTTAGCATAAATTATTGTTTCGTGAAGGTTTTAAATGTCTCTGGATGAAAGGGACATGTGTGATGGCAGTGATCCTGCACTCAAGGTACTTGATTGTATATAACTTAATATTAATATAATTTGAGTTTAAAAAAAGTGATTATAATTTTTATTTGGGAAATGGGAATTTAAATTTATTGTTAATGCAACCGCATTGAATTCTGTTTAAATTGAAATTTTTTGTTTATAATTTTTGTAATGGAACTTCTAAGCAGGCAGATAGCCTTAGAAGGGCCCTATATTGCGTTTTCTCTAGGCTAAGTATTTTCTTTCTTGAAAGAATTGGTTATTTTATATATGTGTGTTTTATTTTGTTACATATTCTGTTGTAGTTGTTTTATAATTCTTGTTATTTTAAGTTAGCTAATATTATTGCCATATTTAAAGTTATATAGAAATAGAAAAGGAAGAAAACCCATCTGTATTAATTTTATTTAGAAGCAATAAATAAAATGAATAAATAAATACAAAATAAATTTTTTTTTTAATAGTGTACATTTTGCCTAAAAAATGTTTTCATGCTACAATCGGTTTCAATTTGGCGGCAGTTGAAAATTTTCAATGTTAAATACCTAGAAAACTAGTGTCACCAAATTGTTAAACTATTTTAAGACAAATACAACGATGTATCGCTATTAGTAATTGAATTACAACCAACGGAGAAAATTCAAATTTTGTGGTCGAATATAGGGCAATTCGGGTGCTGTAAGTGGTCATATTAATGAAATAGTAATAAAAAGCCCTACATTCGACCACTAAATTTGAGTTTTCTCCGTTATTTAATACTCAATTACTAAAAACGATATGTCGTTGGATTTGTCTTAAAATAGTCTAAAAATTTAGTAACATTACATTTTCTTGTAAAATTTTCAATTTCTAGATATTTAACATTGCAAATTTTCAACTGCCTCCATTTTGAATAAGATTGTTGAAGGAAAAAAATTCAGTAAAATGTACCCCATTTAGATCAATATTTATAAATAGTTTCATGAAACCGTTTCTGAGATATTAAGATATTTGTAAAAAACACATTCAGACAGAAAACAGATCGAAATAGGACACGTTATATTCTATTATTTGCTTGTTTTTAGTTGACAAATAACTCCGTAAAGTTTCGGACAGTTGAAGCTGGGATGCCTGCGTTAATAAAATAGCATATAATTAAAATTGAAGTGTCTGTCTGAGATTGCGGCGTAACCCCTAAGTCCATATGGTTATTCACACGTTACTGACTGACTGACATATAATGAACGTAGATCAAAAACTACTGAAGATAAAAATACGAAAATTTAATTGAATATTATTACGGGGTCATAGATGCACACTAAGAAAGGAAATAATAAACATCAAATAATTCATAATATGTATGCACAAAGTTGTTATATAAATGTGTATATTTATATATTTACCTGCACCCTCGCTTCTGAGAGACTTGTCTTGGCCGCCAGTCGTTCTCTGGTGGAAACACAAGGGTAGTGACTCTTATCAAACTCCTTCTCTAATTCGTCCAGCTGATCGGGGCTGAAGGTAGTTCTGTTCCGTCTAAACTTGGGCTGCTCTGAACCGTCTCCACTGCCCGCACTCTCGTCGTCTTTACAGTCCACATCTAAATACATCATTACTGTGTTAGAGGTGATTTTGATAAAACCATAGTCCCACCCATCGTCTTATTTGCAATTTACTTGTAATACATGAATAACATATTTTATCACAGGGTGATGCTGTACTGTGCGGAGATAATTCAGGCGGTGATAGTATATTCAAAATAAAGAAGAAAAAAACATTTCTTTGTAAACCCTTCCTTTACCAGCTATCCACCATTTTGTGTTTTGTTACTATATCAGCTTAACCTGTTGAGTTGAAATTGTGCACATTAGGCTGTCTCGTCAAACCTAGTTTGACCAAAATAATCAATTTTTTAAAAGCATCCGTTTACAAATCTAGGAAATTTAAAAAATTTGGTAGGCCGTTTCATTTCTATCTAATGTTACATCTCCATCTTTATCAACATAATCGATCAAAGGGGAAAAACCACATCCGTTAGTTTATTTATAGAAATAAAGAGTTGGCAATAATTAATTTGGAAGAGAAATTTTTATTTGTTGATTTTTATTTTATACAGAAAAAAGATTTGAGATAAATTGTTTTTGCTATCTTCCCTGATCAAAATAATTTATTGCTAAAAAAACCTGTTGTAATGATAATGATTTATTGGTTCTGACAATAATTTTACATGTGTACATACACAAAAGACTTAAATATATAAAACAATATCTAATCGTCCCGAGGTTAAAAACCAAATATATATAAATATTTATATAATATAAATAAAATCTTTAAATATGTTGTAGCAACTTTGGTAAAATATTACAAGTCTGTTTTTAACACGAAAGAATAAGGAAATAAATGTATAAACCAATATACCTATAGTGTATAAATTTGACCATGGAAAGATCAAAGGAATTACAATGTGTGAAGTGTGGACAAAACTGTATTGTGAAAGTCTTCTTTTTGTATTTATGGATTAGTAAAAGTTTAAAGAGTATACAATAGATTTATGTTGCAAAACCAACCCGAATAAGTTAAACACCCAATTAATGGGGCGCTATTTGTACAAAAAATATAAGTACTGCCTATACTATAGTATAATGAACAAAACAAAACAACCAAATATATGTCTTAACACATTATACAAAAAGAAATAATAATTGAAATAAGATAGTAAAATATACCTAACTGTTGGGACTCACAAAAACTTGCAAACCCACAATTAAAGCTGGTTAATTATAGCCAAATTAGCCCTACGAAATTCGGGCAAACCACAAGGAAACTTATAAGCGACCATACTATATAGATTATAGAGTAATTGACGAGTTAAGTTGCGTCGATGGTTTGGTTCTAATGAGTTCATGGTAAAGTGGTTGTTTGACTCTTCGTCGTAAGGTGGTAATACAGCATACTTGTATTATCCTTATATCTCATCCCCCAAATTTGTTTGTTACTAAACCCATTTTTACTTTCTCACTATACTATAGTATAGAGAAAGTATAGCGATCGCAAAAAAAACGATGTTGAAATTTTTGTGGAAATATCCGTTTTGGGACCATCTGAGTCCAAAAAAGTGGTTTTTACAAAATTTCTGCCTGTACGTCTGTATGTATGTATATATGTATGTATGTCTGTATGTATGTATGGGTTGTTTTTCAAAAATTTTCAAAACCTTTTTTCGTGCATCTATACATGCCTAATTGACGTGTTTGGTGCAAATTTGTTCGAAATCGATCGAATAGTTTTATCTCTAGCTAATAATAATAATATTTATTAGTTAATCTCCTAGTTTAAAATCACCTCTCCTACCCCTCCTACAATAATGAAGTCACTGTGAATCTGTTTAGTAATTTAAATATGTTTGTGAGAAAGTATGTGCCAGTTTCTGGTACCGTTTATCTATATATATAAAAGCGAAATACCACTCACTCACTCATCACAATTTCTCAAAAACTACCGAACGGATTGAAATTAAATTTGGTATGTAGCTTCCTCTAAGGCCATAGGTGCTCACTAAGAAAGGGTTTGAAAAAAATTCGAAATTTTAGGAGGTTTAGGGGATTAAAGTTATTAAATCACGATTTCTCCAAAATTACCGAACAGATTGGAATGAAATTTGGTATGTAGCTTCCTTTAGGGCCATAGGCGCTCGCTAAGAAAGGGTTTCAAAAAATTCGAAATTTTAGGGGGGTTTGGGGGGATCAAAGTAACTAAAAATCTAGATTTCTCCAAAACAACTGAACGGATTGAAACGAAATTTGGTATGTAGCTTATTCTAGGGCCATAGGTACTAACTAAGAAAGGCTTTTCAAAAAATTCGAAATTTTAGGGGGGTTTGGGGGGTCAAATTTACTAAATCAAGATTTCTCAAAAACTACTGAACGGATTAGAACGAAATTTGGTATGTATCTTCCTCTAGGGCCATAGGTGCTCACTAAGAAAGGGTTTAAAAAAAATCTAAATTTTAGGGGAGGTTTGGGGGGATAAAAGTTATTAAATCATGATTTCTTCAAACCTACCAAACGGATTGGAATGAAATTTGGTATGTAGCTTCCTCTAGGGCCATAGGTGCTTACTAAGAAAGGGTTTAAAAAATTTGAAATTTTAGGGGGGTTTTGGGGGATCAAAGTAACTAAAAATCTAGATTTCTCCAAAACTACTGAACGGATTGGAACGAAATTTGGTATGTAGCTTTTTCTAGGGCCGTAGGTACTAACTAAGAAAGGATTTTAAAAAATTCGAAATCTTAGGGGGGGGGGTCAAAGTTACTAAATCACGATCATTTGTCGCATTTATTTCACCAAAATAATTATGCAATAGCGAAGGATTGCCGGGTCAGCTAGTATTTTTATAAAACGATACACGCAAAAATCTTGTCTGAACTTTTTATATTATATTTATGTAATATTTTGTTGACGGGGAGTAGACAATGCAAGTAAATTCTAACCCTTATCTAACTAGACTATTATATTGACACTTTTAGATACAATATTATTAAAATCCCTTCCCAAGCGAAAAATAATAAAATTTACAAGTTGGATGGAGCACTTTTTACTATATCTAAAACATTTCAATTTAAAAAAAATCTTGTGACATAAGTAACCTAATTCAATAACTAAAAAACATAGGCCTAATTATTAATTAAAGCATGTAAAACTCTATAACGTAACAAAACTCGTCATTTGTTAAAATTTACGAAGTTTAAAGTGTATGTACATATATCCGCAAAAAAAAAAAACAGAGTTTAGGACCACTTTAATTTTTGGTTACTATCTCGGATAAAAAGATGCCTCCACGGTAAAATCCCCCCACGTGGATTTTAATCCGGTATTTGTTTGGTATTTTACGTTTTGATCGTTTTCAGGGAACCATATAGGCTATAAGGTCGTGTAAAAACAAAATATGCTGAATAATATACAATATTTATACTCTAGATAAAACTCCAACAAAAAGTTTCATTCTAGCAAGAAATATCTCAAAAATTATTACTTCCAGACAAACAACTTGCATTCGGTTGTTGGGTATTTTTGGCTAACGAACTGGTAAGAGCGACTTAAAAAACCAACCCTGTAACAAATTTTAACCTAATCGAACGTAAAATGCGGTCGTTAGAGTACGGACACACGCACATATACAGTATGTAGACAATTTCTAATGACGCCCCAAAACGTGTTCTGGGAACCATGCTCAGTGCTCATTGACCACTCCCGACCTTAGATCTCACCATAATAGTCACTGCATAGCTCATGTTTTCTTTGCAAATCCGCTAAGCAAAATAAGTAACTTCAATTGTTTTAAGTTATGAAATGTAAATCGTATGAGTTGGAGGTGGTCATTGAGAAGTCTATGACACCCACACCGTCTATAAAGTAGAAAGTAGAAATAAATAAGTTATTTAAAAACCACAACAAACATAAATTACATTTCCCTTTTTAAATGAAATACTTTATACCGGTTTAAAAATGAATGTTATTTGTTGGAAATGTCCAGAGCATGCGATGCACATCCCCCTCCCCTGTTTTGAAATAACTAAATTGCATCCAATGATCGCCTAACCGGAAATATGAGGTGTAAACAACTTCCGGTACACGCTATTGGCTGACATGGTATAATGATTTTATCTGTTTAATTCAATGAATATATAGACACCATTGTGTAGATATAACAGATACTACATGTAGCGACTGCTATCTAGATATGATCGGCCGGCGTTGAAAGACGAGATTTTGTGGAGCGAGTTTCACATCTGCCTTGAGGTCATTCTGTGTTATTGTTTATTGATTGAAATCGTTCCAGTGGTTATAGCTGCATCTTATTTTCAGTTGGGAATGTTTCAATTGTGTATAAACGTATCTGTATTAATATTTCACATTGAGAAATAATGTTTATTTATTTTATTCCATTATGCACATTATTCATAAAATCCCTTTATCATTCCCCCCCCCCCCCTATTAACTCCTTTTTGTCTTCGTTATTTACGTTACTGAAAATAAGGTAACAAAACTTTGAATAATATCTTGTGTTGCATAACAGGACACATATTTGACCCTTTATGATTTTGTGGAGGCTGGGGGATGAAAGTGGTTAACAATATCAAATGTAAAGGTAGTTCATGTAATACACCATTGAAAAGCTTATTAAAAGAGAAACGGAATGGCTCAACTTAATTGTTTATCGTAGGTATATAGATATGCTATTTTAAATATTCACAATTTGATGTTTAGTGTGATGTTATTTTTGTTTGGTTTATAGTTTGATTTCTAATATCTAGTTTCGTATGCAATTCAGTACAAACGGTAAGTAAATTCATAAAAATCAATAGCTTACATAATCGATGGCGACTTACAGTCTGACGGACGAACCGCTTTTGTTTAAACACGGGAAACGGCAGTTTTGAAATGAAAGGAAAGAATCTATTTTTCACGGAGCGCTTAATTATATTGATAGAGGAGCAAATAGTTAAAAGTTGAGTTCAGATAGTGGCTTATTTATAAGTAAATATTGTACTTGACTTGTGAGAAACTACACTTGAAAAAATGAAACTTGCCACAGAGTGTCACAAATAATACGTTCAAATTATATTTTATCAAGTGACTTTTTTCACAATGTATTAAAATCTGTGAGTAGTTTGTCAAAAATAAGAACAAGGTTTTCAAACTATGAACTTGTAAATCTTAACATTATTGTCATTGTAGAATCAATTAGGCCTATCATATACTCTATATAATATTGTAATTTACGCCGATTGCACAAACAGTTTATGTGGCATCATAAAAACGGAAGAAAAACTATGGGTATTTTAATTCATCCTTAAAAAAGTACTCAAAATGGTGGTTTACGACTTTTGCAATCAATTTTAAATTTTGATTAATCAATCTAAATTAACGTAAAAATTTAAAAATCTAAATTATATAATACACTACTCGTTTTATAAAATGTTTAATTGTTACCATTTTAGTAAATATCTAACTTTTTAAGTAGAAAATTATAAATTAATAGCATAAATTTTGCAGAAATTTATAAAATAGACAGAAGTTCGTTCTGCTTCGTTCTGAAGTTATGTTTTGCAAAATTACAAGATGGCGCACAGGCAAAATAGGATGCGTTTAAAAACATGTTTGTATACACTTTTTATGTTTTATGCACCCGTCCACCTCCGGAACACCATGTGTATGTCTTAGGCTGGGGCCACACGGTCCTGTTTCTCAGGTGCTTCTCGTGCCATACCAATGATTTTTAAAGTAGCTAATCGCATAGTTACAAGTTTTCTTCGCCATTATTAATTATGAGACTATTTCACCACTCACCTATAAGTCGTGGTAACATCTCTCCTGGTGACCCGGGCGGCCGGAGTTGTTGCGTAGAAGGCGGTACAGAGTGTGGTGACTGTACTGCCCACAGACCGGGAGGAGGCCATGGGAACGATGCGTACGGGTGCGTGTGAGCGTGGTAGAGGCCGTAGCCGGCCGCTCTGGCGAACTCTGCAGCAGCTCTCTCCGCGGCCCGGTTCCTCAGGATGCGGTTAATGCTGCTAACGGAAGGTGCTGTGGCGTTCGTACATACCCCTGCAACACAATCAGAGCGTCAAAACTCGGTTGGTTCAATATAACACAGATAATTAAACGTAATATTGTTTATCTATTGTACAGTGTCATAGAAAGATCACAAACAAATAGTTTCCAAGATTTTACTGCTAGTTTTTCCTGGGCACGGACAATGAACTGTCTCCACACATGTTTTTATAAGAGGAGGCATATTAATTAATCGTAACCTATAGATAGCATGGCAAATAACATTAATTTTATAATCAAACATTAAATTATTAAATGTATGATACTTATAACAGGTTAAATAAACGGTACCAGAAACTGGCACATACTTTCTCATAAACATATTTAAATTATTAAAGAGATTCTCTGTGACTTCACAATTGTATTAAAGAAGGAGAGGGGATACATTAAAGTAGGAGATTAACTAATAAATATTATTATTATTAGCTAGAGAGAAAACTATTCGATCAAGGTTTTGACAAATTTTGAAAAACAACCCCCTTTTTGGTCAAAGAACCCACACAAATCAGTTATTATTATTATTAGCTAAACGAGAATTTTTAGAAAAATGTGGTTTTTTGCATATGGTAGAATTTATTAAAGGCTACAAAAAATAATAACAGATTTTTTGGAGGTTTTTTAGCCAAAAAGGGGGTTGTTTTTCAAAATCTTTTTTCGTGCATCTATACAGGCCTAATTTACATGTTTGGTACACATTTGTTCGAAATCGATGGAATAGTTTTCTCTTTAGCTTTGTATACATATAGACATACAGACAGACATACAGACAGACATTTTGTAAAAAACACTTTTTTGTACTCAGGAGGTCCCAAACGGACATTTCCACAAAAATCTCAACATCGATTTTTTTGCGATCACTATACTTTCTCTATACTATAGTATAGTGAGAAAGTAAAAGAACCGGCATAACGTCGGCCTACAATATTAAGGCTCTGCTTTAGCAAAACAGACAGCAATCGCGTTGCCGCGTGAAGTCACGCCAAACAGTTTAGTTTCTTGCAGCTGAGCGCTTTGACATTGCCTCATTTAAAACCATTTTATAAATCTATCTTTTGTAATTGCAATGTAAGAAAAAACTAAACGCTTGTGATTTACTTTAGTTATACATTTTTTATTTTAAGGAAAAATTCTAACTTGGTACTTAAAAAATTTTAATTACATAACAAATGAACGGGATTTAAAAAAAAGTAAAACGCTTATTGTGATTAAAATGTAACCTTGCACACAATGTTATAACAAAAAAATAAACGAAACAAATAATTTTTAATGGAACATTGCTCTTACGGCATAAAAATCCATAATGGCTGCCACTACAGCAGACACTTAAACACAAAATTAACCTGAAAATTATAAATGTTGTTTGAAAGTTTGAAATCAGCTGATAGAACAACTGATCAGCTGATGTGTGTTTGGTAGCTGATAGAAATACCATTAACAAATAGCCCACAATTTAGAGGTGTTGGTGTAAGCAGCTGATTATGCTACAACTGAATATCTTCAATTAACTGTTCTATGCGTTTAAAATAATTGATGCGTATATTATGTTGTAGTTTTTGACATGTGGATGGTATTAGTGTAGGAGAGCTTGACTGTATAAAGGGATTTTTTTCATATTGTGAAAGTAGACGCTTTTCTGAGGCTTGAAACAAAATATGTGCGGAAATAAATATTACTAAAGAAATAAATCACCAAAAGTACAGGATAAAGTTCAGAGTTCATATAAGCCTCTGTAAAATTGTGAATTTTAAAGTGAAAAATAATATAGTGTTAGCCTAACTGGCTACATTTATAACATTTATGGTTTAAATCGTTGATTTTAAGTATGCCTATGGTTAAAATGTATGATCTTTTGTTTTGTTTTCCAAAACTTGTAGGAATATTGGGTCTTTGATTAAAACGTTTAATTGTAGGTTTTGTACATTTACCATGTTGAAAATCCCGAACGGCATAAACCCAGTTGGATAAATAGTTTGTTGTTTGTAGGACTAAGTAGTTTCTCCTGAAGAACAAAGAAAACAAAATGCGACTTCATACTCGAGGTCAAGTATGTATAACAAGTCGTATAACTTACATTAGTTCTATAACACACTAAACTTAATATTTCAAAGTTATATTTTATCTCACGTGAATCAAGTAAATCTGCATGTGATTTTTCACGGAATCTTAATACAGTAGTTTAGTATAAAAATACAATTGTCGTCTAACTGACTTTTGGAAAAGAATTCGTAGGGTTTTCAATAAGACAATTTAATTTGGCTCATTGGGAATTATTTTGGAATATTCCGAAAAATCCCTTTCCACTGGCATCAAAATTATCAAAATCCACCCAGTAGAACAAATTACATGAACAAACTTATAGTAAAATACATAAAATATAATATGTTGTCAGAAACTTTGTGATTTATTTGCACACAATCTACTTTAAACGAAGGATATTGCTCCGTCTCTATGTAAAATGCTTAATAAACGCCACAATCGGACACCTTCCATTGTCGTGTTTTTTATTGATATCAATTGGATTGGCATGAAAAGAATCGTACACTATTCGAGTTAGGTTCACACAAAGCCAATCTCTCAGTGGGAAGGGAGCAGGCTGATAATTCAATTGGACACGCCATCGTTTGGTTTTCTTCTTCTTCTTTTCCAGGTTTATTTCAGTGAATGACACAGAAATACACTCGGTTATTCAGTTTGAACTCACGGACGAGCTTCGAATGGATCGCGTACCGGTTGATAAGTCAAGAGTCTTTTCTGTTTCGTTGAATAACTTCCTTGTTTTATATGTTCTTCTTTAGATATATTTATCATTTAGGTTAACAGCAAACAAATAAAATGTCTTATTCAAATTAATAGTAGTTTGTAACAATTTGTTAAAAACAGTTAGGAAAAAAAGAAGTAGGCCTAATTACTTATTTATAGTGAAATGAATAGTTGAGTTTTAGAGTCATAATGTATTTTTCACCACACTGAATTAAAAACAGAAATATTTTGTATGCTCACAGTGTCTTTAAATCCTAATTATTTACTGGTCTGTAAAATTGTACGGACTATTACAGAAATGAAAAACAGCTTTTTTATAGCTTCAACAAAACATTATAGTGTGTACAATTTACGGAGTTATACAAAAGTGAAACTTGTAAAATTTTACTGACTAGTACAAAAATGAAAAACAGCTGTTTTATAGCTTTAACAAAACATTACACTCTGTAAATAAAATAATTAGGTTATGACAACGTTTGTAATATTTAGATTGTTTTGATATTTTTCTTACTGTTGTTGTTTTCTAAAAATGTATTAATAATGGTGGAAAACGAGCAAATAATGTTGGAAGCTACTTTTTTTTATTGAGTCCCAAAAGCGCATCAATATCAGTCAAACGGATTGGTGTTTCCATGGTAAATGTCTTTACTCGACAGTCAACACTGATGCTTGCCGCCATTTAATAGTGACTAGTGGAGACCCTACGTTAACCTCTACGCTTGCTCTAGTAAACGAGAAAGCAACCGGAAACGCAAGCGCTTCTCTCTATAACCGTATATAAACAGTGCAATTTATTGAAGCAGAGCACTTTGACATTGTCTCATCTCAAACCATTTTATAAATCCATCTTTTGTAATTGAGTGCTGAAAATAAAAACGGAATATTCTTTATAAAATTTCGGATTCGGCTTGCAAATGACTTTTTATTACTAATTTTGTATTGTGTTAAGAAAAAAATTCAAACTTTGTACTTACAAAATGTCAATTATATAAAAAAAATAAAAGCATTTAAAAAATCTAAATTGCAAAACGGGTACGTATTGTAATTGTGCGTAAAATGAGATCTTGCAAACAATTTTATGATAAAAAATAAACGAAATAAATGGTTTGAAATTTAACATTGCTTTTATGGGATAAAAATCAAAGATGGCCGCCACTACAGCAGACCCTTAACTCGCACAACTGTAGTGGTACAATTTATTGTAACCTAGATAGTAGTTTTTATGTTTTTACCACAGAAATTAGTGGTTTTTAAAGAGCTTCAGTTCCATGTATCCCATATGTAGAAATATGTGTCTTTTAAAAAATGTTGAGGCGATTGGGGTTTTGGATTTTGTAAATAGCTTTTCTAAGGATACTCCTTAAGTTTGCCCCGAGGCCAGATTTTGTATCTCTCTTTCTGTTTTATATAAACAGATTTGGTAAATTGTCAACGATCACCCTGTAAGTTATGTAAACAAGAATAATGGGTGGTTGACATAAAAAATAATATTAAAATTTTCACATGATTTTAATTATAATTCGTTAAAAGAGTTTTTACGTAATATTTAATCAACTGAATCATTAATTAAACATGTTTCAGCCTAAACCGAGTTTAAGATAAGTTTCAAAGACTATATTATTGTGTTTGCGTCCAGGGAAGCTTTAAACTATAGGCCTAATAGAATTTAGTGTTAAATCTTGTGAAATTAATCCCCTGTGTAATTTCTGTTATTATGCACAGCGTATTTCTCTGGTAGTTGGCTGCAATTTGGCATCTGTAAATCTTAGTTAAACTTTTATAAACTCAATTTACAAAGATATTACTTTCAATTTACATAATACTAGTTGGCTCCGCACCTGCTCGCTTCGCTCGCCAATTAAATTCAAACATATTATTGTATACTATGATATTTTTACGGAAATAAAGAATAATTGGGACAGAGATTTTGTATTTTATACAGAAGAGGAAATTTTCAAATTATAAAATATGACCAAAATGTGATACGGTAAAGAATATTTCAAACTGGTCAAATGGACCCAGTAAAGAATAAAGATAAAATAAATTTAAAAGTGATATGTGTTTGAATTATGGTATAGTAAGACTTTTTCGTTGTTTGTGTTTGCCTAACCTAAAATACCAGTTGGTTGTAAAGAATAATTGAATGATTCTAAATTTACCTATTAGGTTGCTATAGTAATATATGGAAAAAGTTTCAAGAAACGTCTGTTGGTTCAGTATATGCCTAACCTAAAAATTGTGTTAAGCTTATGATCCGAATCAGCTGTTTCATTTGTAATATGTAACAACAGATGTTTGAATTATAATACAGTAAGCGTTTTTCGTTTATTTTTTACTGTTTGTTTTTATTTTTACTTAGCTAAAATATTATCGTCTGTACTATTATTGTTGTTTCTGTATTGTTATAGACTAAGAAATTATGTTTTGAGTTTTAAGACGATAACTCGGTTACCTTTTGAGCCACAGAAGAAATAAGACACCAGTTTTGTTTGTAATTTGAAAACTAACTTTTTTTGTTTCATACGTTTTTTTTGTAAGTTTGCTGTTTTATATATATTTGACATAACAAATTCTAAATGACTACTATTTTTAAAGTACACAAAAAAGTTCTGATTTTTGTACAAGTAAATACGTACACCAAATTTGAAGTCAATTTCTTGTCTCTTTACAAAGATATTAAGTGTTTAGTAAAAAAAAGGCGGATAATTCGAAAACTAAGTATTTCCGGACCTATGTTTATTGAAACTTGTTTTCTTATTTTCATCTATGAAGCCTGGTTAAATTTGGAACAATATTTTCTAGACGGGATATACAAATTTCGACTTTTTGTTCTGTTTTGTATAGTAGTAAATACAAACTTACGTTAAACGTTCCTAACGTGTCTAGTATTATAGTTTGATAATATTAAAACCGTTGTAAAAAACAGTTCTTTCGATTCCTACTAAAACTAACTACTTTCCCAGCCTTCGTTTCGCTTTTCATAAAAGAGTAAGCACTTAGCCGTGTCACAGAAACACTGGAGAGTTTCTCTAATGAAATAAACTGAAACGCCGGATTATCTGTCGGAAGACAGACCTAGTTTTATTGGTTTTCTTGTTGCGAAGCACGCGCGAATATCGGACGTGAGATCAGGCAGTGTGACGTACGACTTTCCGCGGCCACAATTGTTCGACATTGTATTCAGTCGTAAAACCAGTTGGGAAACCATAAATGTTATTAAAAATGTGAATTAGTAAGTAAACACACATCAAAATAAGTTATAAAAATATTATACATGCCTCTAAAATCGTACTAATACGAATATCCGGCACATCGCTACGTTTGTATTTTAAATTACCTTGACTAGATCAATAACACAATTATGAGCAACTTTAACCCTTCAGTGACCCTTGACGTACACCCAGTTTTATACTATCTGTGTTTTTACGTACGGTGAACGTCTACTGTTTTTTTTACTTATATTATGTACTAAAATATGCAAAACATCCAAAGCCGAAGTCATGTCTTGTCGACTTGGATACGAGCCAACCACTGTTTGCTTTACTTCCGCCATCCTACCCTCTTTTTCTAGCTTAGACTTCAGTATTTTAACTAACACGTTAAATATAAATCTCCAGCTCAGGAGGTCAAAATAGAAAGAAACTATTTTTTTCTTTAATTTAATGAATAAATAATTAGTTTAAATGTGTTTTTGTATGCACGTCTAAGTATATACGTGTGTTTGTATAGTAATTATACTACAAATAATAAACTTTTTTTTATTATTCCATGTATGTGTTTGCTTGAATGATCCTCATATATATGTTGATTTGTGTTAATAGCAATTATAATTTGTATGTGGTCCAAAAATTTGCTAACTTTCTTTTAATTTAATAATATTCCTATTAAGTATTTGTTGGATAAGTATTGCTACACTTTGTTTGTTTTTGCTTTCGAAATGAAGTTGTTAAATTAAATACAACTTTATTCTGTTTGTTTGAGATTAAATTCGATTCGGAAAAAGAAATACAAGTAAACCACACCATAAATGGTTAAAAACTACCCGAGTACCCGTGCTTCCTTACGGTAGCTACTTTTGAACATTAATAACATAACTCAAGTTTTATACAAGCCTAACTATATCGTTTAGTTATTTAAAGAATATTATCACTCACATACAAATGTATACAGCCTACTCTCATTTTTATTTTTTCTGTAAACACGTCAAACATTTAACCAACTGCATTAGTTATATTTTAAAATTTGATAGTTTCGTCATAATATTTTACTATTGATTTTAAAATCACAAAATTTAAAAACAAACACACTTGCACAAGTTTAACAACTACAGTACTTCATAAAGGTTACATTGATTGTTTACTGTACAGGAAACTAAGTCAAACCCTTGATCAGCTGACAAAAGCACGCAGTAAGATTTCGCTAATAAAATCAGCTGTTAGTTGTAAATACAAAACGACTTTACAACTCACAGCAATGGTTTAAAGGAATTAACGTTTTCCATTATTGAACACATTTTAAATGTTTGCGGAGTACGGAAAGGTTTAAGCACGGAGTATCCGTGGGTTTAAGCTTCAAATTGACATTATGTTAAAAACGTGACACGTTGAATAATGCTTTCAAACTAATTGCGAGTTTCTAGACAAAATTCTTCCATATATAATAATGGGAATTTTTAGAACTTTATACTTTGTATTTTTTAACAAGGAGGAAATAATAAATTTTATATTTTTGGGGAATATCGAAACGTTTGGACTTCAAATCGGTACATTTGTCATGTGTCCGCGTTAACTTGTCCTCCCAAACTAAGGGAAACTTCTTACAAAAGTTTTCCCGTTTAAATAATTTTTTAATACATTAATATTTGGGATTTTTCTGTAAATCTATTAAACGTTTAAAATGACACTTCATTTGTACAAATCGACGTAATGGGCCGATAAAGAAATTAGTTAGCGAATTAATACATAAAATTTGTGTATACTTTCTCTCGAATCGATCTACAAATTAGATTATACGTTTAGGAATAACGAAGGATGCATTGGTTAGCGCGGTGATCCAAGTTTGCTACAGTTTGTAATGTCACAGTTGCGCCGACACGGGTCTAGTTACTGGACGACTTACTTTTGATTCGAAACAGCTGTTTTATCTGTTATAGAACTGGTATTTCACCATTTTTACTTTGTCCACAATTTTTAGGTAGTATATGGAGAAAGTATTGTTTTCGTCCAAATTTTCGAATATGAATTTTTAGTGGAATTATCTGTTTTGGTGCTCCCTGAACCTCCAAAAAATGTTTAGTGGAATTATCTGTGTTGGTGCTCCCTGAACCCAAAAATATTTTTAGTGGAATTATTTGTTTTTGTGCTCCCTGAACCCAAAAAAGTGGTTTTTTGGTGATGTCTGTGTGTCTGTTAGGATATGTACAGAGCTAGAAACCAAAAAAACGGTCCGATGTTGATGAAATTTAGTATGTAGGTGTAGTTCTGGAATATCTCCTGGCATTTTTTCATTTTTTCAAATTTTTTATTTTTAAGGGGTTTACTCACAAAAAATGGCCAAAAAACGAGAAAAATCTAAATTTCTCAAAAACGGCTCTAAAAGGATTTTGATAAAATTTGGTTTAATATGCAAAAAAACCGCATCTTTCTAAAAAATCTCGTTTAGGTAGTAAGAATAATAATAACTGATTTTTAGGGGTTTTTGGCCAAAAAGGGTGTTGTTTTTCAAAATTTTTCAAAACCTTTTTTCGTGCATCTATACAGGCCTAATTGACATGTTTGGTGCAAATTTGTTTGAAATAGATCGAATAGTTTAAATAATAATAATAATAATATAATATGGATGTGTGTTACATGCATCTAATATTTTCCAAGGTAACATTTTCCTACTTTTGCAATTCTAAATAACCACCTCCTATGCTACTCTTGGGAAGGTATAAAGTCTCAACTGGGAGAAAGTATATGGCAGTTATCTGGTACCATTTATTACGCTTTAAAAAACAAATTTTGAAAAATCCTTTATTAGTGTGCGACTATGACCCCATAAGAAGATACCTGTAAATTTTTATCTAAAAGTAGTTTTCGCTGTACTTTGATTCTGTCAGTCAGGACAAAGCCGCTTAAATTTATATAGATGGCATTTGTATTGACGTATATAGTTCATCAAATCACAGTTAGGACGTACAGTATACGTTATACGCGTTTAAGGGTTAAGTCTATGGTATTATGTTGTACTTTGTATGTATTTTATCATGTTCTATCTTGTTGCGATTAATAAACTGAATCGAAGACTACAGTCACAATAAAAGACACAATTACAAAGATGGGATTGTTCATGGCTTGCTAGCATTGTGCTTGACCATCAGATGGACAGACAGACAGACATCTCCCATGACATCTCTGCTCCTTTGTCCGTGTTTATAATCGATTTGTAGTTTGCACGCGTGACTCTGAGATTTGTTCCGCCAAGACCGATGCCCACTTGTTGGGTGCTGTAACTCGACAATTGGGGTAAACAGAATCGAGGACCAAGTTTCGGATGAGTTTATAGTCAAACGTATAGGCATTTAGTAAGTCGGTCATTTATATGTTCCGGTAATGTTTGTTTTGTAGTGGGTCCTTGTTCTTAGTGCAGGAAGACTGGTAACTTATCCACTCATTAATACATCGACGTCGGAGTTCCTCAAGTTTCAGTTCTTGGGCCGTTACTGTTCCTTCTGTACAGTAACGACATTCTAGTGATCCTCGAAGTATCGCTGTTACTCTTTACTTTGCCGATGTTGTTATGTTTTACTACAAGTCACTTACCTAAAATATGTTTCTTATGTCATCAAACATAAGCAATTCTTTCAACGTGAATTATAAAACTGTAACCTGCAAAAAGTTCTTAGTAAAAAAAAATATTCAAAACTGGTACTATGAAATAAATAAAACTTAGTTATGGTGTATTCGTTTTTAGCTGGTTTGCGTTGAGATTTGAATAAACGGATGCCAAATAATTAGCAAATTGATTTGACAGATCTTGTACATTATTTGATTGAAACGAGGAAATTATACATTCATCTATCCCAGGTTGATATCAACCCTAACAACAAATTAATATCATGAAATATATTTAAAGAATCATCCCTATTAAAAAAATTATAAAAGTTGTAGATTTTAAATCTTTCGGGAGCCTACCAATTACATAACATGTTTTTTTTACTGATAGACTAATACCTATTTCTGTTAAACATTTGTGCAGGCCTATAATATCTGTATATGTTAATCTTATGTCTGAACTAGAATAAAATATTGTGTTAGATAAAATTGTGTGAGCATAATGACACGGGGTCACCTCTAGTTACTTTTACAAAAATCTAAATCTTATAATACAAATGTTTTAGAAATACGTTTAGTTACTTAATCAAATACTTAATAAAATAAATAATGCATTCGAATTAAGATACCGACTTATAATATACGTGGGTAATATTTATTATATTTTATAAAATATATCTGAAAGTGTGATAGTTGAAAGTGAAACAAAAGCTAATGAAACGAACCCATAATATGATAAAGTGTTTAAAACCATTAAATCGCTTAAAAAGCAATAAAATCCGATGTAATTAGATGGTCTGAGATAGTATCGAGTTTAATTGGTCACTTGGTTGGTGAAATGAATAATTCATTGGTTGTAAATCAGACGGTGTAGTTTGTCAAGACGTTCCGAGCCAATTAAGTCACCTAACTCACGGGGTAGGTTGGAGGGGGGGGGGGGGCACCAAGTAAAGTGTTAAACTTAAACAGTTGTTCCGTTGTCACTTTGCTCAGATAACAGTGGAATGAAGAGAATTATTTGTTTTAATTCAAAGTCTATTTACGGGATTTGTTGGATCGGTTTTGAGACTACGTTGCGCTGAAGAGAATTGGGCGAGACTCTTTAAG
>JAGFPH010000128.1:26092-41165 GCA_018207615.1 Philaenus spumarius | reverse complement strand
GACAGCGATTGTCTATATTGAACCAATATCGTGCATTCTGCCACAAAATGGTAAACATCTTCACTAACCCCCATATTACACAACGAACATAGATATTAAACATGAACCCTTCAACCCACGGTTCAAAATTTAAATGAATTAATTCAGCTCTACACTTAAATGCACATGTTATTTCTTGCAACTTATATTTATTTTTATTACTATTAAAATAGTGTTTTTCCCTAGGTTAAAATCTAGACTAGGGTAAATTTTATGATATTTCCTATTTGGTGCTGCTAGTATACGCACTCTGTTCGCTTTGTACTAAACTGATTTTATTCAATAAATATTAGGCCTATAATTTACTATTTTTTAAATTACAGTTATTTTTATTCCACATTTCTAAATTCTTGTCAACCCCTACTTCGTACTTAGATCCTAAAAGTTTCCATTCTCTAAACCATGAAATATTAAAGTTCAGTATTTTTTTGGCTAACATTTTTGGTAGCCTATTACTCTATTAGTTAACACTCCAAACAAATATTTAAAATGTAGCTTTAATGTATACAAATACAGCTTATCTAGTCCCTTTTCCAGATAAATGGCATAAGTTGGTGTGTTTAAAGGTAAACCTAGTAATATTTTTTTTTTTTATAAAAAACCGAAATAGTTTTTCAACACTATTGTATTCCCTATAACCCCAAACTTGAGTTGCATAACTTACTGTTGCTCTTTGAACTGCTTGAAAACATGATAATTTTACAGTTAGTGGAACGTTTTTACACCTAATAAATTTAGACCAAACACAGTTAATACTAGCTTTGGCCTTTGTAAACTTAGACCTATGATGATTCTCGTAAGACAAATTTGGAGTTAAGTCAAGCCCAAAATATCTATAACTATTTACAATTTCAATCTGTTTTTCATCAAAAGTCCACTTTTCATTAGTTGCCAATTTCCTACCGTTTCTAAAAACCATCATAAGTTGCAATGTATATTTAATTTATCCATCATAGCCTGAAGACTTTCTGGCGAGGATGACACAATAGTTATATCGTCCGGATAAAGCAGCACCCGAATACAAACCCCATCAATACAACATCCTCCCCCCTCCCAATGCCTCATGTAGGTCATTCAAAAAAAGTGGAAACAATAAATGGACTCAATAAACACCCCTGCCTTACTCCCATTTTCGTTTCAAAACAATCTGACACACCAGTTCTGTACCAAACCCCAGCCACAGTTTCTTTGTATAAATTTTGAAGCACTCTAAATATCTTTGTTGATACTCCTAAACATGATAATTTATACAACAATGCATGCGTATTTATCGTTTTAAACGCTGCCGAAAAAAAAAAAACAGTTTACCTTTCTTTTAGCTAATCGTAAATTAATCATACTTACAAGATTAAATATATTGTCCACGGTTGAATAACCTCTTCTAAAGCCCTCCTGATACTCACTAAAAATTTTATGTTTTTGTTCCCAATTTGTAAGCCTATTCAAAATCGTCCCGGTAAAAACCTTTGTTAGGGTATTAATAAACGAAATGCCACTATAGTTTTCTACCATATTTACATCATCTTTTTTATACAAAGGGAATATAATACTTTTTTTAACGAAACCGGTACTTTCCCCGTTTCAAATACTATTTCAATTATTATTTCATTTTAAGGGTAGTTATTCCATTTAATTACTTTGAATTCAATACTCGAATTTCAAAGGGTTTGTTATATCACTTAAAAATAATATTACACAATTTTAAGTTTATTGCTTGTAAGAAGTTAGTTAAATTTATGTTTAATGTGTAACAACCCTATTTAAACCCATTAGACTATGTATTAGATGTAATCTCTAACACTCCTGGCATAAATATGGTTATATTTTGAAATGTTTAGTGAAATTGGTCGAATAGCTTTTGAGTGTTTAGAGGACAAAGAAACATTAATTTTTATATATAAAAATTAAACATTATTCCGGACATTAAAAGTGGACATGAGGGCAAATACTGTTCGAGAATGAGGGGCGCTACACTGACCTTAAATCTTAGTAGTTGCCAGATAATATAAAAAAAACTTGTTCAGTAGGGTTTTTACTCGGAGGAAGGCTGCTTCTTATGACAAATAAAATATATTGTTTAATCTCACTATTATTTTTTAAAAACATTCCTACCATTAACTAAAAAAATGGCCGTACTGCGCACGCGTCCGGACCTAGATCGCCAATGCCGCACCTCGATCCAAGTACCTCTGGCCTAATCAATCTTTATTCCCATGAACATATCAGATCATACAATATCTGCTTGAATAAGCTTCGCCGCAAGTCACCATGGAGTTGGGTGAGCCCTATAGTGTAATATTATGTTTTTTGAGACAATTTTTCAATGACCGCTATTTTGAGACGGATTATTGGATTATTTTGTTCCGGACATGTGAATAAAGTTTTTTTTAAAATTCTGATCCATATGAACGCCCACTGAATTATCTACGTGCATTACAGTATATAACATTCGATAGTGCATAGCTAATAGTCTGCCTAAACTTAAAATGATCTAAAGAAAATTACTAGACATACTTAAAATATTGCTTCCAGTTCTCCAAAAGAAATGATCCGCACTGCGTCAACAGGTGTTCTTTCATGTTTACTATACAATCCCGTACCCGGTGCATGTTGACAGTGTCCATTCATAAAGTAGGGTTAGAAACGCATTAGTACTGCTTGCTCATTGACTTCTACCGGAAATGGAGTTATAAACGGTTTCAAATTAAATAATAAACAGGTTGCTTTGTAATGAGTGCGGATTAATAGGGCGGAAGACTTGTATAGGTGTCGGTAGCAGGAACGGACTAACTTTCTCATAATCATTTCGAGTAGCCTAGATTCTTTTGCGTTCCTATTACCATTAAAGTATTTGTTTTAAAGCTTATTACAAAGTGTTATAGTAATACGATTAAAACTATCCTATAGGCCTACTTATTACAATCTCTATATACAAAAATTAATGTTTCTTTCTTTGTTCTCTGCAGACTCAAAAACTATTCTACCAGTAGTTCTGTGAACAGTAGACCTCGCTTGTTGAAATACAAATTGCAGTTTTGAGCTTAGGTTAAAAATAGTGTGCCAGTAAGGAAGTAAGCAGAAGGTTTAGCATATGAAACATTATTTTGCAATTCCCGCGATTCCGGGGTTTCTAGTTCTCGATTTTTTTCTTTTCTTGTGCTTTAACTGCTAAAGATTTTCTTTTAGGGGGCATTGTGTTTTACTTAGGTTAATAATGCGTAAGGTAGCTACAAATATTGCGTTATTGAGAATTGAGAAAACATAGAATTAAATATTTACATACTTAAATAACTAATATTTAACAATGTATTTACAGTTCCATATCATATTCCAATATTAGAAATAATGAAAACAAAAGATGTTAAAGCGTTGTGATAGTGATCTCAACCCATGTACCAACACTTCCCACGCTGTCCAACGGTCATTTTTTGTATGTCTTTTATTTATTTTTTATTTAGATATTTATTTTATTCCCTAATATAATACAAACACATACAAAATAATAAAATAAGAATGTAACTTAAACATAACATAAAATAAAATAACTACCTGTAATATTACATAAAACTTAAAAAATAACAGAATAGTTTCCATATGGGGAATAAAATATTTTGCAACCTCTAGGGCAAGCAAGCCCGTTTTGAGGCTGCAAGCAAATGATAATTTATTAATAACAAAAAGAAGAAAAAAGAGTTAGAAAAAGGGGTACTGGGAGCAATTAAATTTACAATAAAAAATAAATAATATATTATGGAAAAAAAACATACAAATAGCGGAAGAATTTTTTAAAGACAAATTAACAAATAAGAAACTAAACAAACATATCAACACTAAACTAAAGGTTTAACAGCACTTATGTAAAAGTTATATAGGCTACGATAAAAAAAATTACAATAATCATACATAAAAACACTCAACATTTTACTCTATCCAAATTTAAATCACACAGTTCACATCCATACTCTCATACACACACAGGCTCAAAACTACTGTACTTCCATCTCTCTCACACAACCACTCACACATACAACATAAATCATCACACGACCACATCCAACAAGCCCTCCACATCGTCCCTGCTCAATAGCCAGTTCTTCAGGAGAAACAAATATTTCCTTAGTTTACCAGATTTTTTTATTTCTTCAGGAAGTTTATTATAGAGTCTAGGTGCAGTTACAGAGAATAAATTTAAGTAAATGGTTAATCTGGCTTTAGGTACCTTTGCTTTGCTTTTGCATCTTAAAAAATAATCAATTGGGTTGCAAAAGAATGAAGAACCCTGACTCCTAATATAAAATATTTTAAGGGCTTTGTAAATAAACAGATAAAACCGCGAGGTTTCATTTGTTTCATCTCATTTTGTAATTCAAGTAAAGCTAAGTCAAATAATTTTATAAAATAATAATTTACAAGTATAAATCAATTCTTTGATTTATCCTCTACACTTTCTTATAATAATATGTCATTTTTGGGCAAAGGATATATTCCTAAATTACTATTCAAAACAGGCCTAGTTTTGTTAGCAGTCTTGTAGCAGGAAGATAAAAACCGGTGTTTTCAAAATAAGAAATTTGAAATTGATAAATATTTTTATACATTTCTAATCAGAACTAAATTACGAAACTTTTTTCATTTATGAAAAAAAATTACAAAAAATGTTTACTACTTTTTATGTAGGCCTAACGTTGAACTTCCTTTCGTTACTGAACATGCTTGTTTCTTGAGCTAATAACTTTGTTAATTTTACTGCAATTATATTTTTTTTTACTGGCATATATGAATTCTTTGAACCTTCATCTACAAAAAAGCTATGGAATACTTTTGAATTGGTTTAGAATAAACGTATAAATACATGGTTCAAATACAAAAACTTGGACGATTTTTAACAAATTTGAAGTTTACGGCCATTTTGTGAGTTTACAGTTAGAGATGCGGAAAAAAAATCAAGAACACAATTTTGTTGAAAATCTAATTTGCTACACGCAAAATGTTATTAGAATTTCAATTCGACTTACGGTTAAGCCACAAACTGGCTTTGGAAAAAAGCTTATACTGAGAGAAACGGTCCTGACGCCATTTTTTTTATTTGTTTAAGGTGTTAAAAATGAAAAACCCTTATGTATATAC
Source organism: Philaenus spumarius (assembly GCA_018207615.1). Classification (NCBI taxonomy): domain Eukaryota; kingdom Metazoa; phylum Arthropoda; class Insecta; order Hemiptera; family Aphrophoridae; genus Philaenus; species Philaenus spumarius. The sequence continues at coordinate 35,999 of JAGFPH010000128.1, read as the reverse complement.
ATGACTCGGCCTAGGAATAAGGAACACTCATGCAAAAAATCATCAAAATCGGTCAAGGCGTTTGGCCGTAATCGTGAGACAGACAGACACACAGACGAAATGCCGAACGGTCGAGCTAAAACGGAGACCTCGCTTCGCTCGGTCAACTAGATTCACTAAAAATTTCACATTTTATCCATATCATTGCCAGGAGTGTTTAGACATTACAATTAACAGACTAAGGGGTTCAATGGGGTTGATACCCGTATACAATAAATGTATATTCAACTTTCTACAAGCTATAAAGCTAAAATTGTGTAATATTATTCTTAAGTGACATAAACCCATTTAAAATTCAATTACTTGCCTCGACGTAATTAAATGATATAATTGAAAGTACTTAATTGTACCCGTAACATTAAAAAACCTTAGTTTTTTAAGTTGTATAAATACTATAAAATACTGCAATTTGATTACTTAATTGGAAGAGATGAAATGGAATAACTACCCTTAAATGTATATAATAATCAATACACTTACTTTTTCTATGTGCTCAAAAACTACTCAAATAATTTCACTAAAAATTTCACCATTTCCACATCAGTGTCAGAATTGTTTAGAGAGTATGGTCACTACAATCAAAGAGATTAAAATGACCATCTACATTTGTTTATACAATAAATATAAATTGCACTAACTTCCTATAAGCTTATTTATTTATTTATTTATATGTATTAATATTCTTAAATGCCATACAATCCATTTACAATTCAATTACTTATGTCAAAGTAATTAAATTAGATTGAATCAATTATTAAACCCTTATTAAAATTAAATCAAGCAATAGCAAAGCATTGCCTGGCCCGCTAGTTCTTAAATAATACTAATCAATCAATAATGAATTCATAATTCCAATAAGCGAATTTGTTACACAAATATTTATAATGTCCAAGTGCGTCACACTCATGTACATTATCTCATTTCGGTATTAGTGTAGATAAGCGTGACCAGATATTTCTACAGAATGAAAGAACTTCAAATTTTTATGTAAACTATACACTGCACTGATTGCGGCAAATCAAGTACGAAACCACGGTACAAAATAACCAAATATTAAAATTTAAAATAGTATGTCAGTTATAAATATAAATATAAATATAAATATAAATATATGTTTTATGTTAATCAGTAGCCTGAAGATAACTGTGAAACATACCGTATTTTGCTCAGTCAAATTTAGTTGTTAAATTTTATCATTTGGTTATTTTATATTCTACTATGACATTTGACCAAGTACCAACAGTTTTTACTTTAAATTATACAAAACACGTATAAAAAAAACTAACACCAAAACCAATAGTATATACTGTAAATAGTGTAAAGTTTGTTATTTCTCCCAATACAACGGGTTTTAACTTTCGAATGAAACATATTATTCTATTTAATGTTATTTCATAAGGTGATATACGTATAATATATTTAATTTCGTGAATTTAGTTGATTTGTTTTTCACCCTTGATTACACTAACGGATGAGTAGGCCTGGTCCAATTGTATTAAACAATTTCTGTTCGTAAATATTTTGAAACTGCTAAATTTTAAGAAAAACAATTAAGTAAATTATTACATTTAATTTAAATAAGTAAAATCCAGAAATTTCAAGAAAAAACAAAAGGATTATTTTTATTTATTTATTAGTTTTAAATTTAACGTCATCAAATTTTGCAATTTAGTGAAAGATTTACCGCAATATATCTTTAAATTAAGAAAACGCTTTAACTTGTTATTTACCCGAAATTATGAGTAACAGCTGTGAACAATTAATTGTTATAGTCGAATATTTACCAAAAAACATTCACGTATTAGTGTAAATTCGTTTTTGGGTCGTATATTATTTTATTTTTCATCTTACAACGGTTTTAATTTATTTAATATAATTAATTAAGTGTGTTTATTTTTTAATTTGTCTTTTCTAAACTTTTACATCTTTCACCGTGTTTTTATTTACAAACATTCGCAATCGCTCACATAAAATACATTTGTATGATCTAAATACATCCCGGAAACATTTTTACGATTAATGTAGTTATATTCCCACGAACATTAGGCCTAAGTTTGCGAAAATGTAGCTACTAAACTTAGAAAATAAAATACAAAATAAATACAACTCTATTGACTTCTCAAAGGTATGTTAATTAATATAGAGTTAATATTTAATCCCTATTCCATAATTTTATTATGCCTAGTGTTTATGCACTTCGAAAATATAAATTTACTGTGTCTCTTGCGTAAAAATAATACCTTTAAAGTATGTTAATGATAGTTATGCATGTTTAACAATCTCTTGAAGTTAGTCAATGATAATTCTACAATTTTAAGTATTGATTAAAGTTAGTCGATTATAATTCTACAATTTTAAGTATCGATTAAAGTCAGTCAATGATAATTCTACAATTTTAAGTATCGATTAAAGTTAGTCGATGATAATTCTACAATTTTAAGTATTGATTAAAGTTAGTCGATGATAATTCTACAATTTTAAGAATCGATTAAAGTTAGTCGATGATAATTCTACAATTTTAACAATCGGTTAAAGTCAGTCACTGATAATTCTACAATTTTAACTATTGATTGAAGTTAGTTAATGATAATTTTACAATTTTAACTATCGATTAAAGTTAGCTAATGATTAATTCACATTTTTAACCATCGATTAAAGTTAATCAATTAAAGTTTGACTATTGATTAATGCAATTCAATATAGTTCTACAATTTTAACTATCGATTAAAGTAATTCAATATAATTCTACAATTTTAACTGTCGATTAAAGTTAGCTAATGATAATTCCACATTTTGAACTATCGATTTAAGTTAGTCAATATAATTCTACAATTTTAACTATTGATTAAAATTAGTTAATGCTAATTCTTTAATTTGAACTATCAATCAGCAAACTATAAGTCACCTAATTGGCAATTCTCGAATTTCAACTATCGATTAATGCTGAAATTGAGCATAGCGCATCACAAAATATTTAGATTGAAAGATTTTATGCGAGAAATCCAAAACAGAAGCGTAATATGGTGTGCATTTAGCGTGCTCTGGCTAGCGCCAGGAATGTCGGGGGATTCGAGTTTCCGTGCGTCGACCTAACTACCGGCTCGGAAAATATGAAGCTCATCGATTTCGACAGAATGAGACGGTAGAAGAAAAACCAGTGTTAGGCCGATCTCGTGTGCGGAGTCCCTTGGAAAGTTATGAATATTTTTTGTAATAAATAAATATTCCCAGACAATACAGAACTTTATTTTCTGACATTTAATCATCATTTCTTTATAAAGACGCGATGTTTCGAGAGTATAAATCAACTGGAAAAGTAAAGCTAACAAATAAAAAACTAAACAGAAACCCTAGCGCCATCTATCTATAGGCCTATTGAACCAAGACCTGTTTCTTGAAAGCATTTACATTCATTACTGTAGCAACTAACTTGACAAATTTAGAATCATCGTGATTATTTTCACAACTAAAAGTTTTTTTTACATTAGGTAAAAGCAAACACTAACAAAAATGACATATTGTATTATAAGCCAATCATCTGGTGTTACATATTATATTGTTTCCTTTCGTTAGCATTATCAAAATTTGTTTGAATGGTTGACTGTTGATTATTTAAACTCGGGGTTGGTGAGCGAAGGTAGCAGCCCCCAAGTAAAAAATATAACCCTAGAGCCGTCATGTTTAGGTCTATGTTTATCATCTAACACACACATTTTAACTTAAAAGAGTAAGTTAATTTTGGAAACTAACTTTAAACGGAGGAGAAATACTTTTTCGATTTATGCTGAGAAGTAGTGAAAAAATGTTTACAAATTTGAATCTAGTCAACACTTAGGGGCCTACCTGCCATGTTGGATTGAAAGAGTCGTTCCAAAACTTCAGGATGTGGTTCTTTGGGTCAAAATAAGTTAAAACTTTCATATGAACATATACTCCAAAATGTTCAGATTTAATTTGGCCGCTATTTTTGTGATGTGTGAAAACCATCAAGCCTTTTCAACGAGAAATGGTTTAGAGTTGAAAAAGAGCCAATTTGAGAAAAAGATTGAGTCGAATTATTTTACCAGTTTCAAAATGGCGACTATTTAAACTGTTTAACGTCTAATATCTCGAAACCGTTAACTTTACAAAACATTCGAAACAAAAAAACAAAAAGTAGCTTTTTAGTGACAAAATATTTTTGCATTTTTCCTGTAGGATGTCTGTTACAGATATCTAGACTTTGAACAAAAAACACTGACATTTTCTTCTAGAAGAAAATAATTAGAAGACTAACCTACAGCGATTGTTATTTTTCAGTTTTTGTCCATAACTCGGGTTTTCAACTCCTTATCATTTACCGTTAAGAAGATGTGATTTTTTCGGAAAAACTCAAAATGGCTTATATCTAATATACATTTTAAAGTACAATTTCTGTGTACGACTGATGGTGTCCAGAAAAGTGACATAAACAAATGCATAGGCTTTTTAGGCGGCGCACCGCCTTACTTTTTACCAAAAGAAACATATTCATTGCACTGAAGAAGCCTGCCTTTGTGCTCCCTGGCAAATTTCTTCTGCGTTAGTGTTCATCTTAAGATCACAATGTCGTTGAAGAAAAATCCCGGTGCATCAACTTACTCAGGACATTTATTTTAATGTTTGTATTTTTTTCTTAAAACAGCCCCAAGATGGATTCTACGTGGCTAAATGGTTTTAATATCTGCTTATAGTGAAGCAGCTTATTGTGCATATCCATCTCTGAGTTCCTCACACGAAGTCAGTTCATATTCCTGAATTGTATGTTCAATTCAGTCTTTTTCTTCTAACATGCTCTTTCCAATGTATCAAGCGTCATTCAAAGATATTTTGCTTTATTGAAAGGAATCAATCCATGTGTTTTATCACAATTTGAACTGGACTTATTTGTTTGTTAGTAAAATTAACATAAGTTGAATTAATTTGATTCGTTCAGTTTGAAGTATCATTTCTTTATTCATGCGCTGATCCTATTGATTGCCTTTCGAACGTCTTTACAGTATTTGCAACTGCCATGACTGCGGTGTCATCCACAAAGCTAGATGAAAGGTAGCTTGCTCATAGAAATGTGTTCATTTTTTGACATAATTATGTTCTTATGAATTTATTAACTTTTTGACCCAAAGACTCATATCCTAAAGTTTTGGAAACACCCTTTAGGCCTATATAATGTTAAATTTGAATTTGTTTATTTATATTTTGTTTGAGAAGGTTTAATTAGCTAAATAACAATGGAGTTAGAATATAGCTACTTATATTCTAACTGTGCTATGAAGAACTCTATACGTCCATTGAGTGTTTTACTTAAATATTGTAGTAAAATGTTTGAAAATAATGAGGGAAGATTAGGTAACTTGTCATATCCTGTCAACCACTGCTTACTTTATTTCCGCCCTCTTACAACAAAAATCTGGGTAGCGTTATGTTCTTTAAGTAAAACGTTTAAGAGTTAATATATTTGCATAAAAATGTTTGCAAAAAATTTAATTCCTGGATTTTAATTACATTATAAGTCCTATTGATTAAGTAAATTATTTTACTAGCGAATATCCGTAGGAAAGATAAGCTATTGAAATAACTCTTATGGTGACGCCTAAGGTCGGGAGTGGTCAATAAACACGGGCGTAGTGAAACTGCAACGACATTTTGGGCACTTTTGAAACGATGAAACTGCCCCGCTCATTAAAGAGGATTAGGAAGGGTCGCCTCACAAGACTAGAAATGCTGAAATAGTCCCGGTTAGGTAGTCGCTACGGGACTGAGGAAAAAGGGAATTATTAAAGTTAGATTAACAAAATAAAAGCAAGCACTACCGAAAATCAACGAAAAATGCTTATAATTCAATTCAAACATCCTTTTCCCTGCGTCCTGTCAGTGACTGCAGTCTTCTAAGACCAGACCAACCTACCCTAACCAAACCAAACCAAACCTAACCTAATATTTATTGGTATGAGTTCCAATCATAGCTACAGTAAGGGGCTATGAAACTATTCGCAGGGAATTCGGAGGGAAATATCCCGTACCTGTGTCAGGTAGAAAGTTGGGGCAATTTTAGCATTTCTGTTCTGGTGAGGATACGTTTCTTGATCTTATTTAAGGGCTACCCTGTCCGCCATATTGAATCTAGTTCCCGTAAGAGCAATGCTACAGAATAAGTAATTTTTTCTCCTTAATTATCAGAATAAATTAAAAAATTTGGTTTCATTTTTAAGTACTGTCATATGCGGATGTTGATTGCCGAATACATTTTCAAAACCGTTTTATTGTTGTCATTAACGTATGATATAAGTAGTAAAAAATAGTAAACTTAATTAATTTTTACTCACTTGTAAAAAGAGATATAGCAAAAAACCTTAGCAATCAACACCCACAATCTATTTTACTTTAAGAAAAAAAACACACCTTCGTTTTTTGACAAAAATAACACAAAAGTATGCTTAAAAGTGAAGGTATGTTTACGTTATTTAACATTGAAATTGGTACCCAACTTCACCGTTTTGAATTTAATGAGCCGCTCCTTAATGAGCGGTGCAGTTTCATCATTTCAAAAGTACCTAAAATATCGGGGCAGTTTACGTATCCCCTTAACACATATAATTTAACCAGAACACGTTTTCGGGTGTCATTTATGAAATTTACGCATTTTACGTCCAATTTGGTCCAAATTTGGTACACACGAGTATGTTAGCAAAAAAAATCCAACAACCGGAAGTAAACAATTGTATTTTTACATGACGACCTTATTACCTTATTACCTTATTCTTGTCCACCCAAAATCGATCAAAACAGAAAATACTATAAAAGTACACGATTAAAATCCAAGGCCTTCTAATGCGAGGTCGACAGCCGGGATGCAAACTCACGAAGCGAGTTTTACCGATGCGATCGAAGCGAACAAGTCTATAATCCGAGTCCGCAAGGTTAGGTGCAAATTCGCTACAAGCGGAACGAAGCAGCTCGTGAGTTGGGGTTGGAGGCAGCAAACAAATTCTACTAATACATTTCGCACACGCAGGTAGCTATTTAGCGCATTCGTGAGTAGACTAATTTCCAAAAGAGTTAGGTGAAACCTTAAATCATATGCAATTAATTTTGGAAATTCGATCAACTCACGTCAGTGGTTCTGCTGCATGATCGAATTATTTCAACTTTAACTAACGAGTTTAATTAATAGTGATTAATTAAAATAATTTTAAAATTTATCCTAGAAAATAAAATTCTAATTCATGAGTTATTTTTTGTAAACAATAACTTATAGTAACAGATTTAAACGTCTAAAATTGTTTAACGTAGACTACAATGAAAAAATGTCTTTTATTTCAAAGTTTTTGACTTCATACTAGCAATAATATAATTGATGGATAGGCCTATTAAGGGTCGGCTCTAGTAAAACAGAAAGCAACCTGCGACTCCAGCGTAGCGGCGGTAGGTTACGCAGACATTGCTCATCCTAAATCCATTTAAAAACCGCAATTGTTCAAATAGCGTTTTTTTTAGAAATACCAAACTCTTGGGGACAAAATTCTTAATCCGAATGGCTTGGTCATTTTTCGCTATAATTAATAGTTACAACGTAAAAAATATTTAAAGTCTCCCTATAGCGATTACACGGACATTGCTCATCCTAAATCCATTTAAAACCCACAATTGTTCAAATAGCGTTTTAAAAGAAAATACCAAACTCTTGGGGACGAAGTTCTTCATGCGAATGGCTTGGTAGTTTATCGCTATAATTAATAGTGACAACATTAGAATATATTAAAAATCAATGTTTTAACCTATTAAACAAAACGTTTTTCTTAGTTTTGAAAAAGCCATTTGCATGCATATTGGCCATAGCTTTAAAATGACATATCGTTCATAATTATAAGATCAAAAATAAAGGAAAAATTCGGATTTTAATTTAACATTGGTCTTATGGAGTGTAGGCCAACATGGCCGACAGCTAGAGCCGACCCTTAATTAAAAGCTTGAACGCTAGTCAAATGCTTTTCAGAAGATTTATGAGAGAGAAAAGTGACCATATTAAAATGAATGCAAATTAATTAAAACTTGAATATAAACATAGGTAAATTTATAATTTCCGAAAGAAATCAATCCACTTTCTCATTTATGCGAGAAAGGCGTGAAATAGGCCTAACGTGTCATGGTTTTAGTTTCATTATCGAATTTCTATAGAAAAGATGAACTATTGCAGTGACCCTTATGGTGAGTCCTAAGGTTGGAAGTGGTAAATGAGCACCGATCATGGTCCTCAGCACACGTTTTGGGGTGTCATTAAAATTATATATATACATGTATGTGTGTGTGTGTTCGTACTCTAGCGGCCGCATCTGTAAGACCGATTTGGTCCAAATTTGGCACACATGCTCATTGTATACGTCGCTCGGATGAGTGTATGCCAAAAAAATCTAACAACTGGAAATACGTTTTTTTTAAAGGAAGTAACTATTTTTTAGATTTTTTGTACGAGAATGAAACTTTTTTAGAGTTTTATCTAACAAAATAAATGTAGGATATTATTCTGCACATTTTATTTTTTTACACGACCTTATATCAAAACGTAAAATACCATAAATGTACCCGGTTTAAATCCACGTGGGGGATTTTACCGTGGGGAATCTTGTGATCCGATTCCCAACGGCCAAGTTTGTACGCTGCGAGCGAAGCGAAGCAGTCCATAAACCGAGGCCTCAAGGACGAGGTACAAACTCGCAAAGCCGGAACCGAGCCGGGGCTGGAGGTTGAGTTACAAACAAATTCTACAAATATATTTCTTACACACAGGCATCTATTCAGTGCCTTCGTGAGTAAAACAATTTCCCAAATAGTTGGTTGAAAAAAGAAAACATATAAACCTAATTTTAGACATTCGCCCAACTCCGGTCAGTAGTGCAACTGCGTGGTCGAATTATTATTACTGTACTTGCACTCGCCCTTAATTCCGGGTTACTATAACTTTAGTGCTAACTAATGTTACCTACCAGATGTAAGATAACTATAGTATTTGTACGATATTTTATATCTGTGTACGATATATGATCGTAAACTCAAGATCGTACACAAAATTTCATCATAATTCTCTTGTTGTAGGCCTACTACTCGAAAATGTTCGCGATAAATTATTGAGCGCAAAAACTAGTATTACAAAACATTATTAAATTGTATAAAACCCATTTTTCTTTGCGAAATGACAGTGTACGTTATGGTACATGTATCACTATGTTTTAACCTCGTTATGAAATGAATGCTTATTTTCTGTATTGTGTATTGCAAAATTAAGTTGTGTTTGTAGATAGGTCGATGTATGATAGTCTCTACTAAATTATTATTGAATGGTTAATTCTTTTGTATTTTTCCATGACAAATCTATATACTAACATAAGTAATTACAATACAATGTCGTCAACTCAAGAAGGCAGTAGTTTTGGTTGGTCTATATGATATAAGTGTCTGTAATTATATAAATACTAGCTGACCCGTACGGCGTTGCCCGTGGTGGTTGGTATTTTCAGTCTTTTTAACGTAATTTTATTCTTTTTAAGAGTTCAGTCAGTGAGAGGTATTTGGCTTTTATATATATAGATCTTAAATAATAAAAGCACATTGTCATAATAATAAAAGACATGAAATTATGATTTTAGTAACTTTGATAACCCCAAACCCCTCCTAAAATTTCTAAATTGTTCATACTCTTTCTTAGTGAGCACCTATGGCCCTAGAGGAAGCTACATACCAAATTTCATTTTAATCCGTTCGGTAGTTTTGAAGAAATCGTGATTTAATAACTTTGATCCCCAAATCCCCCTAAAATTTCGAATTTTTTCAAACCCTTTCTTAGTGAGCACCT
>JAGFPH010000128.1:0-25992 GCA_018207615.1 Philaenus spumarius | reverse complement strand
TCCGTTTGGTAGTTTTGAAGAAGTATTTTTTTAATAATTTTGATCCCTTCCCAAACCCCCATAAAATTTTGAATTTTTTCAAACCCTTTCTTAGTGAGCACCTATGGTCCTAGAGGACATACCAAATTTCATTCCAATCCGTTCGGTAGTTTTGAAGAAGTCATTTTTTAATAACTTTGATCCCCCTCAAACCCCCTTAAAATTTCGAATTTTTTCAAACCCTTTCTTAGTGAGCACCTATGGCCCTAGAGGAAGCTAAATACCAAATTTCATTCCAATCCGTTCGGTAGTTTTGAAGAAGTCATTTTTTAATAACTTTGATCCCCCCCAAACCCCCCTAAAATTTCGAATTTATTCAAATCCTTTCTTAGTGAGCACCTGTGGTCCTAGAGGAAGCTACATACCAAATTTCATTCCAATCCGTTCGGTAGTTTTGAAGAAGTTATTTTTTAATAACTTTGATCCCCCCAAAACCCCCCTAAAATTTTGAATTTTTTCAAACCCTTTCTTTTTGAGCACCTATGACCCTAGAGGAAGCTACATACCAAATTTCATTCCAATCCGTTTTGTAGTTTTTGAGAAATCGTGTTGAGTGAGTCAGTGAGTCAGTGAGTCAGTGGGTTTTGGCTTTTATATATATAGATTTGAGGTTGGCTTGTGAGAATATATACTTGATAGAATTAACCTTGAACAAAGAATCTCACAACTAATTCGTTTGTTAAGTCAAACGCGTTTCAGTAGCCATCTTCAGTGACGCAAAAAATACAATATACAAACTGACCGGTAACTACCGTGCTAAAAAGCACAGGGTAAGTATCTTGAGCAAAGTCCATACCCAAGCTGGTGCACGTTTGATTAATAATCTCCCAAAAAATAAGAAAATTATGATTTTTTAAAACACGTCTAGAGAGCTTCTATTGACTGGGTCGTTTTATTCGGTGGGGGAGTTTGTTAATCAAACATTTTCTTGAAGATGGTGATCTCAATAGGAGGCTAGTTTTATCTTCCGTATTGAACCCTTCTACTTTGTAAGAAATGTTGAGATGAAAAGTTTGTTTTGTAGTTGTAGTTATGAATTCAGTATTGTATGTTTAGAGCGTTGCCTTGCAATATTTTATTTTTGTTACTTAATCTTAAATGTTTATTGTATTTGTTAAAGTTTTAATTAAATTAGGCCTACTATAGACTCGCCTGTCACAGAATAATTTCAGGTTCAACAATGAAATATACGTACAGAGCGATAGCTTAGATATGGGTTCATCATTATCGGGAATAATGGCTGAGATCTTCTTAAACCATTTGGAAACCAATCTGATAATGAATGATACTAACAAACACCATAAAAAGATATTGTATTACTTCCGCTATGTTAATGATATAGTATGTTTGTTTGATGGTAATCAGCGGCAGTTGGAAATCTTTGGATTGAAATTGAAATTTACCATATAATTTGAAAATAAACACAGCCTCAAATTTTTAGACTTCACCATTTACAAAAACAACAACTTCCATTATTAAAACATTTATAGGAAACCCAGCCAAACGGACCAAACTGTACACTCCAGTTCAGACCACCCAATATCCCACAAATTACCCGCTTACCTTAGTTCGATACACAGATTAAATAACGTTCCTTAGAATTATAAATGGTATCGCATTGAGTTGAATACCATCAAATATATATACAAAAAATCCTACATAAACCTCCTCACACAAAACGTTTAGAAAAACTTATTTCCAAAAGATTATTTACTAAAACTTCCTTACGAAAAATGTAAAAAAAACTACACATTCAACAGTCTTGAAAACTTCCTTACAAAACCTCCTCACCCAAAACGTCTCGAATAACTTCCTTACAAAAAAAAAACTTACAAAACTTAGTCACACAAATGTTTTGAAAAACTTACTTACAAAAAATTCCTTACAAAAACCTCGTCAAAAAAATCTCACAACAAAAACATAATTACAATCAAACCTTACAAAAAACTTCTTTATAGAAAGATATTAAAAACCTTCTAAAAACCCAAATCACTAAAAAAAACTCTTAAAATTTTTTTTAAGAAACATATTTACAAAAACCTCCTTACAAACAGAGTTTACAAACTTTAAAAGCCTCTTTAAGAAACCTTTTCACAATAACCTCATCAGTAAAACCTTCTTACAAAACATCTATAAAAAAACCTTCATTACAAAAAAAAAAAACTCCTTAAAAAACCTCATTAAAAAAAACGTTAGTACAAAATTCAAAAACCCTTATTCTCCAAAAGTAAAATTGTAAAACTAATCCACTTTTAAAAATATATTATTAAAAATTGTAGAAATCAAACGTTTTGAGATTTTACACATTTTCTGGAGATTGAAAAGCGTGCCCAAACGTCTTTGAAGATCCACTGTATTCACTGTATTCACTCATTCGTTAGGCATACATTTTCATGGTGATGTTTTGTGAATATATTTTTTGAAAGCGCAATTAAATCAAGGCTGATATTGTTTCTTGATCACATACAAGATTTTAGTTTCAATCAGTTTGGTTTTAGACAAATTCTAAGTACAGAGGACAGCCTAAATAGGCTTATGTCATAGATATATAGTTCTGTAAACTAGGGACAAAAAACAGTTGGGCTTTTCATCGACATTAAAAAATTTGATTCAGTGGACCATAAAGTTTTATTAAATAGATTATGGGAGTTGGGCATAAGGGGAATTACATATGAACTGTTCTCTAGTTATTTATTGAATTGTATACAATGTGTTAGAATAGGTAATAGTGATGAGATGAAGGTCCAAAATGGGGTTCCTCAGGGTTCAGTTCTTGGTGCTTTGTTATTTGTTATATATATTAATAGTTTTTGTGAGTGTAATTTCAGGGGAGAGACTGCCTTTGCAGATGGCCTTCGTGTATAGTGGACCAAATCTTAGGGATATAAAGAAGGATCTTGTTCGGGATTTGCGCTGTATCAGGTGGCGGTTTGCGACGCATTAGATGTTACTGAGTAAAAAAAACTAAATATATAATTTTTTATTTGAAAAATGAAATAAATTTTGAAAATGAAGTCGAGTATCATGCACTGTCATCCTCATCTGATGTTCGTTGCGACTGTGAAACTATTGGCAGAGTCAATAGCCTAAGGTAACTGGGAGTAACGGTAGACTATAAATTATGCTGGAAAGAACACGTTAAGGAACTAAATAAGAAACAGAAACTTTGTCTGGTATTGAGAAAGGTGTATTATTTGAGATCTTTTTGTAGCATTAAATTATTGAAAGTTGTATATTATGCTCTTGCTAATTCTAAACTGAGGTATGGACTGTTGGTACATACCTAAACAAACTTATGCCTATAATTAAAATTCAGAAACATATAATTAGATCAACTCTATAAAAATCCAAATTAGAACATTCCTTACCCTTATTTAGGAAGTTGAATATTTTATCTTTGCAAAAGTTATATGTGTATACCATCCTAAATGCGGTTATAAAAGGAAAGATAGATATGCCGAAATATAATAAACAGAATACGCGTAGGGAGAGGTATTGTATATTACCCAAAGATAAACTTACAATGTTTCACAATTAATGTTTCGTATACCAGGCACCTAAATTCATTAATGCTTTGCCAACTAATATAAAATCAATTTATGGAGTTAAACCTATCTTTAAAAAAAAATATGATTTTCTGGCTTCTTGAATTTGGAAAATTGAAGATCTTTTTTGTGCGCCTGTTTAAGTGCAATGTGGTTGTTTTTCTCGCCGCTGTTTTGTTTAGTTGGAGGTAGTTACATGCTGAGATCACAAAATGTTATATATTAATATATATAATGGTGGTGGCATTGACAAATATTTATATTGCTCTACAAATATATTTTTTTTATTCGTGCTGGTAAACCCCAAAACGGGCATCGTAAACAGGGTTACCTAATATTTGTAGCTTTCACAATAAAATGTAGAAACAAAATTGCACATAACCTAATTTTCTTTGTAAATATTATTGTGTTTAGTTATAAGTGAAAAATTATATTAATATCGAGATGTATTTTTAGTTTCGTTTATGTATGGTTGTGCATTGTGTTAGTGCTGATATTATGTATGTTATGTACGCAAGGAATAAATTCTTATTATCTATTATCTATATGGTCAAACTATTTAGTACAATGTTGCCAAACGGCTTCTCAAGTATTGCAATACTAATAAAACATACTCTTTAATAATGTTTGATTTTAATTTAACGTTATTATATTGTTAAACTCACTATTTAACTTCAACTGCATTTAACCGGCTACATTTAGATTTAGTTGTATTTATTTTAAAATATATGATGTTATTGATTTGCTTGAGATTTTAAGTGTATGTGTATTTAATGTTGACTGTCTGTCATCGTTGTCATTTAGGTATTTTTCTGTAATGACATTGGTAGGTACGAATTAGCTTATTTCTACGGTAGGATTGCAGAAGATTTCAATCCCAAGAACGGATTTTTTTACTTAAAACTAAAGATAGTTATTGCATTTGTTACAAAAACCACATCTATAGGCCTATATTATATTTAACCTGACTGGTTGACATGGAATCAACGCACATCAACAACTATTTAAGATAAACATACGACAATTTAAAGATATTTATCTGGACATAGACGTACTTTAAGAAAGGATTTAGCAAAATTTTGATTTTAAAGCGTAAAATTTTTGCAAATTTGGCGATTTACTCCTAGCCCTACAACAGATAAAACACATTCAGATCAAAAGCTTAGCAAAACATGTTTGTTGAATGCATTTAAAAGTATTACCATAGTAACCAACTTAGCAAATTTATAATCAGTTTATTGTTATAGACAACCAACAGCTTTTTTAGGTTAGGTTATCAAATTAACGAAAAATGCTTACATGGATGAAAATCTTAAAATAATTTTAGGTCAGGCCTACACTGAACCAAAACACGTTTATTGAAAGCATATTGCATTGCAACCAATGTGACGAATTTATAATCGTGTAATTTATTATTCTCTACAATTAACAGTTTTTTTACATTATGTAAAAGCAAACACGAACAAAAATCAACGAAAATGGTTTACTGTATTATAAGTCATAGATCTGGTGTTACATAGACCTATTATATTGTTTCCTTTAGTTGACAATATCGAAATTTGTTTGGAATGTTGATTATTTAAAAATGAATGATGAAGTTACAACGCATGCCGTAATTCGAATTATTGAGGATGGTGCGTGTCTATTTCGATCTCTAAGTATATGTCACCACTACTATCATCAAACTTCTTAGATCCAAGCTCCTCTGTTCTAGTTAATCGTTATTTCCGTGAAAATATCAGAGTAGCCTATACAATAATCTGGTTGCATTGGTTTTGCTATCAGTTGCCTCGGTGGGTGGGTGAGCGAAGCGAGCAGGGGTAGAGTGCCTACTATTCTATAAATATAAAAATGGTTCCCAAAATATTCAACGATATTCGTGCAATGCTATGGTGGTGTAGTGGTGAAGGTTTCGTATAGGAAGGTGTTGCTTTAATAACCTAAATTGAGTATCTCGCATAAGGATAAGGCGTTGCTATTTTGATATTTATTACCATAGCAACCATTTGTATCCAATAACAGATAACACAGCTGATTAGGTTAACAAGCTTCAGTAATTCAAAACAGTTTCAGGGTAGGTCCAGTTCTCGTTCACAACTGTATAGGCTACTTGTAGATTATTATGAATAGGTTATAAAATTCCACTGCAACTTACTAACAAAAGAGCATGACAATGTGGGTTCAGTATTTCCAGACGTACGATAATTACCGTATTTGTACGATATTTTACATCTGTAAGTTATAGATAGATAGGCCTAGATAATAGCCTTTAATAGGGCTAAGTTAGGACCATAATATCCTGTTTTACACTTAATTCACATACATTTACAAATTTGTATAAATTTTGACACTCTTAAACCTAAAACAAAAAATAAATACACGGTAAAAACTAACAAAAATTCTCATAAAAATTAAGAAGAAAAATCCTAAACTAATACAGTTTCATAAACTTTACAAAATAAAATAGCCCAATTGAAACATATTGATTGAAGTACAAGAATAAATTACTTATAAACAACATTCACGCGCACATTCATACATCATAAAATATAAACAAGCAAATTAAACAAATTCCCTTCCTACCTACCCCGCGAGTAAAGTTATCAGCCCATACCATTCATGAAATGAATGATTTTGAAAACTAAGCACGGCTATAAAATTGATATTTCTCGTATTGTGCTACTTGTATTATAGAATAATATCGTTCGGCAAAAATTCGGTGTTCTTGATAAATTAATTAATCCTATACACAGTTCATGAAAATGCTAAATTATGAATGTATATTTAATTTTGTATGTACCTTAGTAAACAAATAATTGTCGAGGAAACCCCTACATAGTAAATAAGGCAAATGAATACTAACAATACAATACGTGTAGGCCCTATGCCTATTTTATGTTTCAACTCAAGAATCAGTGTTGCTCTATATTATTATGTATAATTTATTTTTCTATATACTAAATGTATATTTTATATTATTTAGTAAACACGTTTTTATTTACCTAATTTTCAGACTATTTTACGTTAGTAAATAATATATTCCTATGCCTTTACATAATATTTTGTTTTCAAATTACCAACTTACTATCACGACACCATTATAAAATATTAATTTCTGTCCACCTTTAGCGCCTCTAAAACAGTGTTTACTCTAGAAAATACCATAAGTAATAAAATTAGCGTGGATTATGGTGTGTCATGCTAATACTAACAATAAAATTGCATTCCGTATCTTGTACGATAATTTGTATACAAAGTACGATAGTTTTCGCCTAGTATACGATAATTCATATTTACACACAGCAACACTGTGTGAGTCGTATAGATTTTCAGGAGCTAATGAAATTCAAATAAGTAGGCCTAATCCTATTTTTTTGCTATTTACATAATATGGTACTTCGTTCTGGCTTATTTGTACAAGTGCGTTGATTGACTGTGTAACCAAATGCTAACTTGATATATTGTGTTCTGATTGGCTCCTAATACATTCACTGTATCCGTGATCGGTTTTATGTAGAAACAGCTGAGGACCCGGAACTTAGCTAAATAGCATGTTTTAGGTAATGTAAGATTTTCATTGGAATTGATGTACCCAGGTGAGATCTTTTGACCGGATTATATTTTGATCATAAGCATTGTGGAAAAAAGTCTACTGATTACCACCCTCCGGTAGGTTTGGAGGTTGTGGGGTGAAAAGGTGCAACAAAAAATGTTTTGATATAGCGGGAAAGCGGTTGACTTTCTTAACTTACATTAATTGGGAAAGTTTTAGCATAGGAAAGTACATTTTTTAAACCCTTCATGACTTTGACGTTTAAAAAATTCCGAAATGTTATTGAAATGGGAGAACGGTCTTTTAGAATAGTTCGATAGAACCTAGTTAACGTGGGCATGTCAATGAACCGATTGGAAGCCCAGAAATTCTGATATACCCGGAAATACAAAATTTGGCGCTAACAATTCCCTATTTTATTTACATGGTAGAATTTTCGTTGAGAAACTCAGTTTGAGAGTAGCCTACCATTCAAAGTACGCTTAAAACATATGAATATATCAATTTGTAGCTTCCACTTCTCCGCAAAAATGTTAAATATGTAATTGTATTCGCTACGTTAAATGTGTCAAATATTACACACGTAAATGTCATCAAAACGTTGTGATGAGTTTTATAGTAATTTTGTATTTGCAAGTAACAGCTGATTTGTTATTAGTGGTAGGTATCTCACTACGTCTTTTTAACAATTATACAGCCGATATTCTTTTACTTATTTCCTGTGCAGTAAGCGACAATATATGTAACCGTTGTAAAGTAATTATTAAACCTGTGTAATTGTGTTCGTTTTTAACTTTGTGATTTTGTTCAGTGTTAAAATATTTTTAACAATAAGATGACAAAATTACCAATTTTAAAATGTATTTATCTATTGCGTTTGAATGTTTGACGTGTGACGTGTGTACAGAACATAATGAAAAATGCAGGTACGTTATAAAAGTAGGCTATATGTGTGATAATATGTTCATATAAATAAGTTTACTAAACAGGTAGGCTTTATAAAAACTTAAAGTTATTCATGTTCAAAAGTCGTTGTCGGAGAGAAGCACGGGCATACAGGTAGTCATTGTTTAAATGATTGAATTAGAAACCTTGAAGGGTTTTTTTTAAATTCATGCAGAAATCGTCTTATGAGTTTAGGAAGTTTAAGATACAGTATTCCTCGATGTCGATCCTGGGGCCAATTCTGTTTTACGTAAATGAACTACAATATTTGGAATTTCACCTACTTCTGCATTTGATCAGACATTTCTTACTAAAGCAGAACTTTTAATTACCAAATGAACTTTTAATACTTAATGAAAGGAGGAAATTAAAAAATTCTTAATTCAATGGCTTACACAAAACATTGTGTTGTGGAGAAAACCAACGATTGAGATTTTGTAGATCAAAACAGTTATTAACAGTTATTGTTATTCCCTAAACATAATGCAATATTATCTGAAAGAATTAGAAGATTTTAAAAAATATCACTGAATTTGATCTTTACCAAATATTGTCTACTTAAAGTGCATTTAATTATTAAACAGTCTTGCGGATGAACAATGATATTTAATGATAGGAAAGTATTACTGCTTTGTCATCGCTATTGTATGTTTTATTGTGCTAAGAAAACTTGTTTATCTGCAAATCTACAAAGCCGGATTAAACAATGTCTTACATACTTATATATAAATAGCCTATTACGGTACATACGTTTGTGTATTAGTATGCAAACATCTTTGATTTTGATGGTGCTGAGAAAATGAATTATTTTGAAGAATGTTCTCCGAAGAGAGGGAACAAAATCGACAAGTTCTTTTTCTTGGAAAATTTTTCGTGTTTTTTTTTTTTGTGAAAAATATTGAGAGCTCAATTTTGTACAGTGTCCTTCAAATTTCAAAAGCCCATCTTAAGAGAAGCAGAGACATGAGAGCAAGAAAAACCGGGTGAATTAGTTCAAATGAAGATACACTGGCGTGCTTGCTGGAACTTGGTCTGGCGCACTGCCGTGCATTCACATTTAAATTTTATTTATTAGTAGAATAAATAAACGGTACCAGAAACTGGCACATACTTTCTCACAAAAATATTTAAATTATTAAACAGATTCACAGTGACTTCATAATTGTAGGAGAGGTGATTTATTAAAGTAGGAGATTAACTAATAAATATAATTATTATTACCTGGAGATAAAACTATTCGATCGATTTCGAAAGAAATTTGCACCAAATACGTCAATTAGGCCTGTATAGATGCACGAAAAAAGGTTTTGAAATTTTTTGAAAAACAACCCCCTTTATGGCCAAGAATCCCTCAAAATCAGTTATTATTATTATTAGCTAAACGAGAATTTTTAGAAAGATGCAGTTTTTTGCATATGGTAGGGTAGCCTACATTAAAGGCTACAATTAAGCCAAATTTTATCAAAATCGGTGAGCCGTTTTTTATAAAAAAATAATAACTGATTTTTGGGTTTTTTTTTGCCATAAAGGTGGTTGTTTTTAAACAAAAATCAAAACCATTTTTCGTGCATCTATACAGGCCTACTTGATATGTCTGGTGCAAATTTGATTTAAATCGATTGAACAGTTTTCGCTCTAGCTTTGTATTTTGACAGACAGACATTTAGAAAAAAACACTTTTTTGGACTCAGGGGGTCCCAAAACGGATAGGCTAATTCCACAAAAATCTTAACATCGATAATTTTTTTTGCGATCACTATATCTTTTCTATACTATAGTATAGTGAGAAAGTAAAATTAGTTGTATATTTTTGTTAATGTATACCCTAACTTTAAAGTTAAAACAATTATTTTGTTACTGGTGTACTTCGCTAGCGTACAAAAGTAGACTTTCTAAACTTCTTTATAAACAGTAGGTACTTTTTAACAACTTTCAGCTACTTTGTATTTATTGTTCTAAGTTCAAGTTTTTAGACATTCCAAATAAAGTTGTTTGCTCAATTAATTGCAGGGGTAGAGTGATTCAGACCAGGGACCAGTTCGTAAACCTAAACTGTTAAATTGGCTGACTAAATGATTTGGGACAAATTTCACATCCAGTTTTTGTAAAGACATTGTGATCAGCTAACTCGAGCTTTCAATGGAGCATTGTTGGTTTTTAGTATTAAATTGTATGGTTATTATTTTACTTTTTATATTGTTGTTTTATTAATTTTAATGGCGTTAAAAGGGTTGTAGACCTATGTTTAATTATTATAACATGGACATTAAAACTCCTCTTAAAATGTTATGTGTTGTAGGTCTATTTATTAACATGTTTATGGAAAAATCCAATGTATATAATAGACTATAAATTAAATTGACTACAGAGTTGTTATGAAAGGAATTATTCAAGGTCAATTTCGTAAAATGTTTAGTAAAATTTACCAAAATTATTCAGATGGCATGAATATCACATTTTCCATAATTGAGTAGGCCTACTTGTACATTTTTATTTAAAATAACCATTTATTTCTCCTTGCCTAACAATATGGATTTTATGGAATATCCACTGACAAATTTGATTTGACGAGTGGTTTGAAACGAATATACATTTTTTTAATGTAGGTATAATTTTTGAAAACATTACATCAAATAGGGCTATACACATATGTTTGTTTAAGCCTATACGTCACCTTAATCGGTTAATCTTTCAAGTAAATTTAGTTATAAAATCGTTTTATAGACCCACTTCTTAATCCACCGTCCTTAAACTACTAACTTCTATGACAAATTTAAAAGGGACACCTCTTTTTTGTGATAATTAATGATATCACTAACCAGTGCGGAGCTATATTTTATCGCCGTCGCCTTCCATATCCATGTCCTAGTCCATCTTCTCGAAATGGAGGACCTGGACTAGTTGTCCATATAGGCTACCACTTCAGGAATGGGTTATGGTTTTACTGCCATATTCTTTGTTCAAGCTTATTATTTGATAGTTCATTTTAAAGAATGCGACAGGATTTCTCAAATTGAAAAATTACCAGCACCGAGCACTGTTAACTAGAAACAGTTATTTTCAGTAAGACACGTTAAGACTTACAAGACTATAATGTGTATCTTATTTTATAGACTTCTTTAAATGAGACATAGATTAAATTATTTTGAGATGGAATCAACTGAGGTTTTTTAATTGTAGGCCAACCGCCAAAAATACTGCAAAGTCTTTCTATAGGGCTACATTTAATATTTTAACTTAAACTTAGAACTTTCTGAAACAAAATGTATGTTGAAAATAATATTTGCCATACAACATACTACGCCTGATTTATAGTGCTGTTTATGAATCAGTGTTGAGATATGGGTTGCGACCATGGAGTAATACATCTTCACAGATTAAAAGAATTACCTGCATGAAAACGATTCTATCTGAAAAAAAGTTAAAAGGTAGTGATGTCTTCCTCTTTTTAGGAATTCAAGGATTTATGCCTGTTGGAAAGTTTTTTATGTAGGGCCTACAGTATTTTATAGCTACATATCACTATTTTAAAAGTGATTTAAAAATTTCTAATAGTTCTTGTACCTAAGGTATTTAATGATCTGCCAAAGGATTTTTCCTTTTGGTTGGAGAGTATTTGAAACTGCTTTATATATTTGTTTTCTCCTTTCTCTCTTCAGGTTTTAAACTGTTTAGTTTGTCTCGTTATTCCTATTTTACTGTTGTCTGGGTCTGTGTGTTTCATTTGTTATTAGTTTTTCATGTTTTTGAGTTTTAGGAGAGCTCTCAATCTTTCATATCTGATATCTGTTTTTTTATGATGATTTATTTATTTACCGCCAAACATCTATATATAGGAGTCTCCTAGGTTTTTTTTATTTAATTGTGTCTTCTACTTAACTGCAGATAAGCTTTTTGAGGCTTTAGCAGTTTTGTTTGCTATGCATAAACAAAATATAGGTAGACAAATAAATAAATAAAAACATTTCATTATGTTTTTATAGACTTGTTAGTAGACTTTATAAACTGGAATGTATTGAACAACAATAGCATACAAATAAAAGTAAATTGTCTAAGTGATTTTGATTTTTTGGTGCTGTTAAAGGCCTAGATGATGCCACATTGGTCGATTCGTGTGATTGCCTACAATGTTTGTTTACATTTCACTAATAACATTTTAAGACGTCTTCAGAAATGTTATCAACTCTAAATCGCCCCATACTTCTTTTAAACTAAACCATATTTAGTTATTAGCCTATAAGCGTGCACCACGAATGTTTGATTTGTACCCCAAATACTTAAAAAATACACCAATTTACTCCAGATAAATATCAGTAAAGTATTTTGTTCTCTTTATAAGCTACTTTTTATTCGTATACTATTCAATTAGTAAAGCATAGTTTTCTATACCTAACCTAATGAAAGATTGAAAATACTAAAACAAAAGAAACAATAATATAAAGTGTTATCTTACATTTGAAATTGTAAGAACATAATATCTTCTTCAAAATATTCAAATTCCCAATAGTGATAAATTAGGCCTATATTACAATGACATATTCACAATATTGTATAACTAATAAGACTTTAATAATTAAAAAGTACACACAACGATGGTTATTTTTTTAATAATTTACACAGTTTGAGGGGCAATTCATTTTTTAAACAAAATTGAACCTAGTTATTCTCGGGAAAATGGCAAGACCACCAAACACCTACGGTTTGAAATTTTGTGTTCCTATTTAACAGGCGATGTAATACCCTACAATGTGCATATTTAAAGGCTTGCCTGTATAGGCGTGTATTGTCCTAACATTTAGTTTAAATTTGTAATTTACTAGTGCATATTTCAAAAAGTATGTCAGTTTGCTTTTTGAAAAATCACCTTATTCCTAAGTAATAATGTACGAATGTTTTATATCACATGGTATTAAAAAAAGTAATAGGCTAATTGAGGTAGGCCTAATGTTACGTGAAAGAACGTAGGCCTAAAGTAAAATTACCAAATCGTTGAATAATGTAAACAATAGTTTCACTTGGTAAAAATACCGAATCTCTAAAGTATTAAAATAAAATTTAAACGAATATTATTATAAATAATTGAATTAAGTTCAAAATTACCATAATTAGATATTGAATAAACATACCAGAAGCGGGCTGTTGAGTTTGAGGTAGCGCCGTCTGAGTGGCCGCTATCGATGCCAAAGGCGAACCTGCCAAAGTAGACGAAGGTACGAGCGGCGGCAAGTCGATCTTCCAGTTGGTACCCGTGCCGCCGATGATAACAGCCGGAGATGAATCTTCTTCGCCTGATTTTCTGATTTCCGGAGAGTTTCTTAAATCCCGACACAGGCTGGATACAGAAAAGTCACTACATTTTCCCGAACTGGTCGTGTTATTGTTTGTGGTCGGAGTCATATTATTCGATGTCGAAATCAACATAGTCGGCGAGGAATGAATCGCAGTCCGAGTTAAAAATGTAACATTATTGTAGGCGTTAAGAAATCAACACATATTCGTAGGCCTATACGTGAAATTTTATTGTTTTTATTATATAACAGTTTATTTGTATTTAGTAAAAGTAGTTAGGCCTAAAACATTTTCACGTTTTACAAATCAGTTAGTTCCTTTATTTTGACAATAATCACAGTTTTGATTACCTTCACTTTATACGAATCCACAACGACACACTAAAATATAAGTTTTCTACACTACAACCTAACCCTAAAAAACACAAGCGTTCACTTCGGTTACCACTAGACACTTAAAGAAACACCGGAAACAGCAGTGAGCAAGATTCGATGTTGGATTGTTGAGAGGTTAGGTTTGTATGCTTACAGTGGCGCAAGCAGCCCAGTGAGCTACCGCTTTCCCCCACTCTAGCCCCTCCCCACCTGATCGGTAGGAGGTGACCAAACTTTAACTTTTATTTTACCCTTTCTTGCTCGTTCACTCCTCTCGCACGCACTTATCTCGTTTATTTATGCGTCAAACTAAACTTACGTCTAATGTCTCGAGAGATACGGGGTTTCAGGAATTATGGCAGCGCCGTATCGGAAACAGGGTATTTTAGAGTCGTAAAACTTTTGATAACCTAATCAATTATACAGTATGAATGAATTGGTTTTCTTTACGCAATGCTGGGGGAATGTGTCTTTTACACGCGGAAAGAAGGCGTGTTGGCCTACGTCATGAATATGTTTTGAAAAAATAATCTAAAATCCTTTGTATAGTGGTAGGCTACTTATATAAACTACTTAACGTATCCACGAGTAAAGCGTTTCCAAAGTTTTTTTTTTGGGGAAAAGTGATGAAAATATGAATGTTTAGACTCAAAATGTAGGCCTACTCCAACAAATAAACATTTTATTAGATTGTCTTTTTAGAGGCTATCAAACTTATTTGTATTACTAAGTTAGACATTTTCAACACATATTTTGCAAAATAATATGTTTCATATAGCCTATGTTAGAGAAGGGGTGGTTGATTTCTACAATAGTTAGTAATAATTAGCACTAAAAAAGTGATAACAAACCAAGCGCTGAAACTAATGGTAACCATGTTATCACGAAGGTGGCAAATTTAGAAAACTACAGGTGTTGAAATCATAGAAAAGGGCAGAGAAGAGAACAATTTGTTCTGTAGAGTTCAGTTCAGCTAAAACCCTTAGTGCTACAAGTAAAAGTTAAAGTCAGTAATTTTACCTATTCTAAGGTTAAAGTAAGGAACGTATATTCTAGTTTTACATAGGCTGAATATAAAACATCCCGTTCACACAGGTATGAATTATTATGAGATATGAATGAATTGGTTTGTTTACGCAATGATGGAGGAATGAGTATTTTAGGGCGCACAGAAGGCAAAAAATACGCCACAGGCCTACGTCATAAATATGTTCAAAAATAATGGAAAATCGTTGCTGTAAAGGTACTGTAACTAAAGCGTATCCAAAGATTTGTGGAAAAGTGATGAAAAATATTAGAGATAATGTTTAGATGCCAAAATGTAGTAGGCCTACTAAAAAAAATACAAATTTTATTACAATGTCTTTTTACATTCTGGCAAACATATTTTCACATGTAAGTTACTTAGTGTTTTCAAAATAATTCTGAAAATTTTTCAGAAAAATAAATCTCTCCCCTATTTTTCGAACATAAACACCTGTGTTAGAAGTTTATACAGAAAACCTAAATTGGATCCCAAGTAAGTGATGTCATAGGCCTAACTATCAAAAACTATCGTAGACCTACATTGTACAAATTATAGTAGGCCTACAAGGGACGGAATAAAATTTAACTTTTAGCGTTAGTAGGCCTACATAACACTATAACTTAGTATAACTTTGGGAATTTATGGTATTTTCTAGAGTAGACCTAAACATTGTTTTAGAGTCACTTAAGGTAGACAGAAATTAAAATTGGTAATGGTGTTGCGATTGTAAGTGGGTAAATTTAAAAAAAGATAGTAGGCACAGGAACATAGGCATATTATAATAAATAATAACATAATCAACATTTATTTCCTGTGTAGCCTATAGATTATATTTTACAAAATGGCAGCACTAACATGATAGGCTAGACCTACACAACCCGACATAAAAAAACTAAAATACGTGTCGATAATAACATAATTGCTTATACACAAAATACATTAATAATTACATACAAATTAGGCTATGTAAGCCTACACTCTTGTTCACGCTTCAATAACTTTAGGAAATTAGGCGTTAGACAATATAACTTCAGCAAACCCTGATGTTGACGAGGTAAGTTTTGGGTTTACCAACACGAATTAAATAAACGGTACCAGGAACTGGCACATACTTTCTCACAAACATATTTAAATTATTAAACAGATTCACAGTGACTTCATAATTGTAGATGGGGTAGGAGAGGTGATTTTAAAGTAGGAGATTAAGTAATAAATAGGTATTATTATTATTAGCTAGAAATAAAAATATTCGATCGATTCCGAACGAATTTGCACCAAACACGTCAATTAGGCCTGTATAGATGCAAGAAAAAAGGTTTTGAACAAATTTGAAAAACAACTCCCTTTATGGCCAAAAAACCCCAAAAATCAGTTATTATTATTATTATCAGCTAAACGAGAATTTTTAGAAAGATGCGGTTTTTTGCATATGTTAAGGTACATTAAGGGCTACAAATAAGCCAAATTTTATCAAAATCGTTAGGGCCGTTTTTTTTATAAAAAATTTATAACTGATTTTTTGGGGTTTTTTTTGCCAAAATAGGGGGTTGTTTTTCAAAATGTTTCAAAACCGTTTTTCGTGCATCTATACAGGCCTACTTGACATGTCTGGTGCAAATTTGTTTGAAATTGATTGATTAGTTTTCGCTCTAACTTTGTTACATACAGACAGACATTTTGTAAAAACCACTTTTTTGGACTCAAGGGGTCCCAAAGCGGATATTTCCACAAAAATCTCAACATCGATTTTTTTTGCGATCACTATACTTTCTCTATACTATAGTATAGTGAGAAAATAAAAAAATGTATGAAAAACAGAAGGTCAATGCTACCACCATAACACATACAAAGATACAAACACTGTGTGAGCTCAGCTCACGCTTGAATCTACTTCCAACTAAATAAAAACAGCAGTGAGAAAACAATGGCATCGCACTTAAACAGGCACACAAAATGTTTTCAATTTCAAAGAAACCGTTATTTTTTAAAGAAAGATTTAGCTCAATCAAGTCTACATTTTTTGACAAATTATTAAAGAACATAGGCTACTTATTATTACAGCCTATATAGGCCTAGTCCTATATTAACATACAAAAAGTCTGACAATGGCCTAAATAATATCGATTTTACTACGAAAATATACATTTACTTGGAAAAAATTAGACACATATTTGATATACCCCTACCGAATCGACTGCCTTCTTGAGTTAAAATAAAATGTATTAGCCTGTATTGTTGCCTACTTATGTGTCTTATTTTCTACGTAGGTTTTTCATGACGATCATTTGTTTACTAGGCCTATGCTATATTTAAATCAACAAAACATTAATAATTTACTATAGGCTATCAAGAACTGTGAATGTAGCGAACTGCATCATGATAATTTATCAAGAACATTGTCTTCTTTGTCGGGTGATATCCTATTACTTTAAATGAACAATTCTTGTATCTATCTTTGTATCTGTCTCGGATCTCGAAAACGGCTATAACGATTTTGATGAAAATTTGCATACAGGGGTTATTTGACGTCAGGAATTGAATGCGCTAGGTCTTATGTCTTCAAAAACGCGCATAAAGTCTGCAAAATGCGCATAAAATTTCAAATCGGAACTTCTTTTTTTATACCACCTTTCAAGTCACTTAGAAGGCGAATAGGTACAGCTTCTTTTTATACCTTCTTCAAAGTCACTAAATATTCGAATAGATACATTATGGATACAATCCAGATGTTAAAATACTGAACGATGCTCGTTCGTTCACCCAGGTACAAACGAGCCAAAGATTAGCTAGAGCCTTTAGAGTTTTACAACTGCGAGCGAAGCGAAGCAGTCATCTGAGGCCTTAGGCCGAAGTGGGGTTAGGACGCGAAGCGTCCAGGGGCAGAACCCCTAGTGATTTTATAATACAAGTAATTTAACAAGGCCTACAAGAATTATCATACTTTGTTTGTGTGTGATTCCACGTGGAGGTTAGGATCACAGTTTATTTTAAAGAAATAAATCATCGTACAAATACTATAATTATGGTATGTCCAGCAACACTGATCCAAGTTTTTGTAAAATGAGAAGAAAACTTAGTTTTCACACTAGCGCTATATAAGGCAATGGTAGGCCTATTCGTATTCCTTCTAACGTTGGATTTCTTCGTACGTCGTTTTATAAGTTTCAATGGTAAACTTTTATTACGCCACGTTAATTAAGTTTAATCCATTTTTTCACGTTAATTTTCAATCTTTTTATTGTTTACTTTTCTGGCTTCACTGAAGTGTTTAGTTTCTTTTCTTCAGTGTAAACAGCGAAAATGGCTGAACGTTAGCCTGAATTTTTTGGTGTTTTCTTTCGCTCGTAATTTCTGTAAGTTAATATTTGTCAGCCGCGGAAATGGTTTGTGTTTTTAGACTCAGTTCAATGTGTAGGGCCTACTTTAAGAATATGTGAAAACATTCCAACTTATACGGTCACATTGATCTGCACAATTATCAAGTATTAATGAACGATTGGGCTAGACTAATAGTCAGTAGAATTTATTTCTAAGATTATTCAACCACACAACTAAACTGCTGATGTGAGTTGAGCGAATTAAAAAAATAAGTTTATATGTTTTAGGATTTCAACCTGAATAGCTGTCTGAGTGTAGGCTATGAAATATATTAGTGGAATTTGATTGCTCCTCAGCCTCCAGCCTCGGCTCATGCGTTTGCACCTCGACTTGCGGACTCGGACTATGAACTGCTTTGATTAGCTCGCAGTGGAAAAACATGTTAGTTTCCATTCCGACCGTCGGACCCGGATCTGAAGCTTCTCCCACTAAAACCCCCGCATGTATTTGAACAGGATTCTATTACGATATTTTACGTTTTGATTTTTTGACTAAGGAACTCGTCCGAACGACTTCCAAACGTGTGTACCAAATTTGGACCAAACTGGACGTAAAATGTCGGAACACATACAGTATATAAATAAATATATAGACTATATAATTATTAATAACACCCCATAACATGTTCTGATTATGGTCGGTGCTCATTAATTCGTCTTCTACCAATGTTGGTTATTATTATTGCTTCAGATGTAGTGGACTCCGTTTGACCACAGAACCAGAGACAAACGGTGAGTTAAGTTTTTCTGCTTTGTTTTGTTCCTACAATCTATTAGATTAAACCTAATCAAAAGTAAGAAACACTATAGTCTACTCATTATCTCTTTACAATAATGGGCCAAGTTGTCATGATTCTAATAGCATCGATCCTGCTACGGTTTTCCGAGATTCTGCAGCTAATGTGTAGAAGACGGTAAGTAATGAGGCGATCTAGGCGTGACTAAATATTAATACATGCCCTGACTCGACGGGGCAAACGGACTAAAACGGTACTACTCAATTACATTGGTCGCGGAGGACATTTCCCGATGCATTAATCAAAATACAAATGTTTCATCGAACTGTTGAATAGTTTTGTGTGTCGCAACGGGTCTTCGATCTACGTGAAACAAATCGGATCAACAGTTCATACGGTACGTCGGATGTTGGAGATAGGATACGTAGGCCTGTTGCAGCGGGTTTAGAGCTACGCGAAATTGAGCTATCATAAAAGTAATTTTAACAGTGCAATTTGAGTTTAGATCCATGTGTGTAGGCCACGATTTCAGGTAGCTAGGGCTCTGAGCAGATCATCTTTAGTCGCCCCCTCCTTTTTCAGTTCCAACCAAACATAAAATTTTACAAATTCAATCTTATTTATTATCAGTTATAAAACAGCACATTTTGCAACTATATACTAAAGTTTTTAAAGACACAGGCTGTTTGTCTGTTTTCTTATTTAATAAATAGTAGTTGCAGTTTAATACGGCTGTTTACCGTTTATAAAACTTGAGTTATAGTAGCCCCTATAATGTACCGGGTGTCCCACGAAGAGGTCCCTATTTTTGAATTAATATATTAGATGCACCGAACACTCTACAAACCTGAAACTCAACAGTCCTAACATACACATATGTAAAAGAAATACACCTGAGTATCAGTTAATTCTGACACATTAGGACAAAATGGCGGGATATCAAAGAAATAGTACCTTTTCGTTAAAATAGTTTTATTTGCTTAAGTGTTACAACATAATTATTGAATTTTAACGATGTTACTAAGCACTAAACAACGTTAGGGAGTTAAAGATATAAGTAACTCATAAATAAATTAAATCTATTTGATCCATAAACCTTATTCAAACTGATGTCCATCGATCGCAATGCACTGATGACAACGAAATAGAAAACAGTCATACGCTTTGCTGAACAACTCTCGAGGTATCAACAACAGTTCCTCTTCGATCAACCTCATTAGTTCATCGTCTGTCGCAATGTTATGACAATAAACCTTCTCCTTCAAAAAGCCCCACAGAAAAAAGTCACAAACAGTAAAGTCTGGAGACCTTGGGGGCAAGTCCATGAAGCATTCCATGAAAGATTCCATGAAAGCATCACATACGATTTCTTCATTTTCTATGTTGGAGGATGTATCGTATTTTTTTTTGTATTGACCCCGTTTCTAGTAGGATAGTCTTCCACTTACGAATAGATTTCCTTGACGGTGGAACTACACCTGGGTACCTTTCCCTAAAACACCTTATTGCTTCATAATCATTTTCAAAGGCAATAGCCCAGGAACAACATTTCACTTTTTGCTCAGTTGAAAACGGCATGGTACATAAGACACTTTACAATGCAACTTAATAACAAATGCCAATGTTTATTACCAAATATGTTCATGGTTGTGGATACACGCAGTCAGCTGATAGATTTAAAATAGTCTAAACAGCTGTAGCTGTTCCTATTCTAAATAAAAGTATGTTTACCCTTAAAATACGATTGCTGATTTTGTTGTTTTTTTGTTTTTCCGCCATTTTGTTTGGATCAGTCAAAATTAACTGATACTCAGGGGTATTTCTTTTACGTATGTGTTAGTCACGACTGTAGAATTTCAAGTCTGTAGCGCGCTCTATACGTCTGTCATATCAATTCAAAAATAGGGACCTCTTCGTGGGACACCCGGTATATTGTTAGACGAGTTGTTAAATCTATTTCTAAAGTTTTTGGTTTTAGGCCTAATAT
Source organism: Philaenus spumarius (assembly GCA_018207615.1). Lineage (NCBI taxonomy): Eukaryota > Metazoa > Arthropoda > Insecta > Hemiptera > Aphrophoridae > Philaenus > Philaenus spumarius. The sequence goes on along the minus strand of JAGFPH010000128.1, from coordinate 5,119 downwards.
TTTTAAGTGCCCTGCAATAGTATAAACTAACCTGTCCTCTTGACTCTGTCCACGGCAGTAGGCCTACTCTACGGTAACAAACTTATTTTTTTACAACAAATAGAAACAACAAAATTAAAAAGTGTTGAAAATCAAACTAGTTGGATTTTTACAAAGGTTTACAAAACAAAGACATAGAAGTTATTTATTTTTTAAACACCCTTAATCATAGCACCCCAGCTACCCTTCTCCCTTCACCCCCACCTCATCTCACAAATGAGTTGTTCAAATTGTATGATTTATAACATGTTTAATAAACGGTACCAGAAACTGGCACATACTTTCTCACAAACATATTTAAATTATTAAACAGATTCACAGTAACTTCATGATTGTAGGAGGGGTAGGAGAGGTGATTTTAAACTAGGAGACTAATTAATAGGGCCTCAATATTATTATTATTAGCTAGAGTTAAAACTATTTGATCGATTTCGAATAAATTTGCACCAAACACGTCAATTTGACCTGCATAGATGCACGAAAAAAGTTTTTGAAAAATCTTGAAAAACAACCCCCTTTATGGCTAAAAAACCCCCAAATCAGTTATTATTGTTATTATTATTAGCTAAAAGAGAATTTTTAGAAAGATGCTGTTTATTTTGTTTATGATAGGGTACATCAAAGGCTACAGATAAGCAAAATTTTATCAAAATCGTTAGAGCATTTTTTTTAATAAAAAAATAATAACAGATTTTTTTGGGGTTTTTTGGCCAAAAAAATGTTTTTTTTTTTTCAAAATTTTTCGAGACCTTTTTTTGTGCATCTATACAGCCCTAATTGACGTGTTTGGTGCAAATTTGTTCGAAATAGATAGAATAGTTCTGTTTTCTCTCTAGATAATAATAATAATAATATTTATTAGTTAATCTCTACTTTAATAAATCACCTCTCCTACCCTACCTACAATTATGAAGTCACAGTGAATCTGTTTAATAATTTAAATATGTTTGTGAGAAAGTATGTGCCAGTTCCTGGTACAGTTTATTTTATTTTTCCATATAGATTTAAAAAAGTAGCCTAGTGATTGTAGATAATCTAACTAGTTTTCTAATGACTACCTCGTTTTATAAATTTGGTCAAGTGTAATTACCTAATGCCTACTTTCAAAATAAGGCCTTACGCTTTAAGTGTAATATTTCTTAAAATTCGTAATAAAGATATTCCTGTGGACATTATTTTCCCTTACTGGAATCGCTTTTGATCAAATTCTTATGTTTTTGTAGTCATTCGAGGGACAATTTAAACGACTTCGTTGTAGGCCTACATCATTATTATTTTTGTAGATAAAGTGGATAGTGTTTGAGTTATTTTTAATAAAACTAGAACAAGTCCAAATTTACAGATTTTTAAAAAGTAACGTTTGTAGCTCACCTCAGAAATCAACGCAAAATGATTCTGATTAGAAGCAGAATAAATATATTTTCAGCTTTACCGGGATTTTTTTTCAAAAACGACTATTTTTTATTTAATTCTACTGGTCTACAATGGCTAACTTTATTCGTTTAACAAAGCACTCACTTCTACTCAGCCGATTGACTAGGAACATAACTCTGAAAATAAATCATGAGATGAATCTACTAATTAAAGATGGCGATGACAATATAGTGTAGGCCCTATATGAGTGTTGGAATGAAGGCGTTAAGTAGGCAATATCATTACGTTTAAATATTTGCTTGTATATGAAATACAAAGGGGACAGGTAGGCAATGTTACAAGTTTATGATATTTATATACTGTTTAGTTAGTTGTAATCACGATTTTAAATCTACACTTTATTAAAAAATGTGTTAATGCAGAACATGATCGACTTATAAGGATTTAACATATGATTTAAAAGTATATAAACATTTTACAGAAGCCGGTACTTCGAGAGACACAGAGTAAATGATTAAAACCTTTATACATAATCTACTGTCTTGTCTGTGAAGGAAATTAAGTATATCACTTGGTGTTGGTAAAATCCTTAATAAATCATTCATTTTTGGGCAAATTGTATAGGCTATATATTGAAATCATTCAACATTTATGTTGTTCAATTACTTCACTTTGTTAAGGGGATACGCGTTTTCTAATAGAAAGAAGAAGTCTTGCAAATCAGTTGCTGCTAAATTATAGGCCTACACTAATAATATAAATCTGGTGGGTAAAGGGAGAAATGAAACCCTTACAGATAATTTGTTTTGTCATCCTGGCCCTGATTTTCTGTATTCCACAGACTGAATCCTAGAGTAGGGAAACAATAATGTGTGTGTGTGAGTGTGTATGTGTGGGGGGGGGGAGTTGGTGTGTGTGTGTGATTGTATATTGGAATACATTCCACACATGACAGAGTCCGGGTAAACTCCAACGAAGGGTCGACCCCAAATTTTCCTTAAAGGCGGACAAAGAGTAGGCCTATGTTCCTATTCTGATTGACAGCTTTACTCTTGTCCCCGTTTACGATTGTACCTGGCGCTAACCTAATCTTTTCATGTTTGGAATTATTATTATATAAGTAGGCATAAAACATTAAATTATGTTCAGAGTCATTTAATATTTTCAATAAAATATCATACCCATGACCTCATCCGAGACGGATGAAAACTCCGCACTTTTTTTTTAATAAAAGCCGGATTTTTCGACCCCCCCCCCCCCCCCACAAGCAAGAAACCAATGATTATGACCATGTGAAGACGTGAACTCGTTGTCCGTGAAACGTACATTGGGCCGCAAGTGGCGCCAGAACGATCTCAATTGGTTGTAGCTAGGCTAATCTCCCAGCCCGTACGGGGATTTTTATATAGAGTGTATAAACATCTTTCATAACAACGAAATAAAGAAAATATCACCACTATTTTCAAAAATATAAACGAAAAGCCGTAATAATTGGACTAATTCTTGATACAAACTATACAAACTTGATCTTCCCAAGCTACTCTGGAATCAGCCAATGTTCCCAGCCATTATCCATGTCAGTGAGGTGACCTCAGACTACATCCATAAATTTCCCACACCCATATTCCCTAACATGTATTCATACTTACAGCTACCGCATCCTTACTTCAGCGGCCATATTACTTTGCGCTTTCTTCACCACTATATCAGAAGCAGAACACGCTGTTTGCAATACATCCACTCTATTTATCTCTGCAACGTGTTTATCTCGTTGCAATATGGTAGTCTCGCGGTTGAAATGCATTTACAAATGACGATAAAAAGTATTTACCGTGAAAGATGAACTTTGTCAAACGCTTCTACTCAGTGACAAAACAAATAATCAAACAAAATATTGTACTACAATCGCAAAACTTCGATAATAGATTGATAAGCCAAAACGATACTTCATAATAATCGATACACGTTAGAGGATACATTTCGTCAAAGATTACTTTATCCGTGATTCACAGATCGAACTATATAGAACGCTATCTCGCTCCATGTCTTCTGGAAGGTACGCGTGGGTTGACAACACTCCGGTTTCTAATGATTTATGATCTATTCGACTTATTAGTATGAAATCGACAAATTCGCGTAGGACTTGATCAAATAACACCATTGACTTTTATTTTATTGCGTTTAGCGTATTCTTTTTTTCGTCCAATTATTTTGCTCATTCTGATTTATTTTGTAGATAGCCTGGATGGTATTTTCTACTACTGGTTGGAACTACGATGAGCTAGAAGTAGTTACAATGAATATTCTGATAAAATTTTTGGATTTACTGATTTGTTGGTCACGTTTACTTTCAGATAAATTTTTGGCCTGTCTTTGCAGCCGTTAATATGGTGCATTTTCCGGAATTTTTCTTCGTAGTGTTCATGATTCCTAGACTCCAAAACCATCGTTTAATTATTACTAGTATCTTCCGTTGATCAAAATTCGACCATTTGTATTTTTGTAAAGTAACGAAATTCAACTTGTTTTTTACATAATTAATTGGAATTTATTTGTATGCAAATTCTTAATTTGACGCTAAGGGGTAAGGGCAAAGTGGAAACTTGATGGAATTATAATTATAAATATTTAGTAAACATATGAAATCCCTTAGAAGTAAACAATTCAACTAAGAATCATTTAACAAATAACTAAAGATAAGTGATAATTCAATTTGAAAAACATTTCAACAACGCTAAGTATTTGTTTGTAAAATTTTGTTTACTAATATTTTTCCGTGCAGGGAAGGTAAAGGAATATTAACTCATTCAGCCATGAATGTGATAAAAAAAGTTTAATTTAATTATTTGAAGCGTTTGTAAGGAAACAATCATGAGTGTAGGAAAAATATAAAGCCACGACCTGCAAAAATACATTTTAAAATGTATTGCCATATCAACCAACTGCATAAAATAAACAACAGATAAAACAGCTGATTCGGATAACCAGCTTAACACAATTTTAGGTTAGGCATAGTATATTTTATTTTACCTGGCTTAACGGCAACATGTTTTTTTGTGTGCACGTCTATGGCACAGTAACTTTCCAATGTTATAAGTTTTATTCCTCACCTTTTATAATACACTCTAGAGAAAGGTACTTCAATGTTCGATGTTTACGTAGCCTACATTTTATAATGATATATGTTTATCTAGTTCTGTCTTTATTATTTATTTAGGCTCTATAGACCCAACTTAGGTATTATATATCCTTTTTAAAGCCACGATATAATTTGCAAAAATTATTTCCAATATAAAGATGAAAAATCTAGATCGAATTTGTTACTGCGTGGGCAAAATAGGATAAAAAATGTATGTCAACGGGGCTTTTTGAAAAAAACTTAAAATCACTATAATTCTGTTAATATGAAAAAATATGGCATCCTCGTGAAGTTATTATACCTTCTAAGAGTAATTACAAAAGGTTTTTATACGGTAAAACCAACCATAAGTTCAAGGGGTGGAAAACATAGGGATTGAATAGCAAAAAAATCATAACTCCTTTCGTTGAACCTTTACTGAACGAACTGACGAAAATAAGTTGGCAGAACAAAAATTGCATTACCCCTAGTAGTCACAAGCCCGTTCAAACTGATGTAGCCTAATTTTTTTAAATACGAGTATTACTACAATAATTGTTGTCTTTTTTTTTAATAACGGCAGATTTT
>JAGFPH010000127.1:966655-979852 GCA_018207615.1 Philaenus spumarius | reverse complement strand
TTATTTTATCCTTATTCCTCCTCCTCTAATATTAGTACGGACAAAAATTATAAATTGGTCATAGAAGTTATCACTTCCAACGTGTGGTCTTAAGCACACTATTTAATTTTTTTTTTGTTTCTTTCTGTCTGTCCGGGCTAATCTCCAGATTGGCAGAACACATTTTGACGAAACTTTCATTTGCAAGTAGAGGACTTTTCTGAGATTAGTCTAGGCTAATTTTTATCCCGGAAATGTTTGGGATCCTATTTCAAAATCAAAAAAATATAAAAATTATGGACGAAATTAGGGGGTTTTTTCGAACTGACGTGGCATTAAACTCGTTAATAAAACAACTGATTAGGATGAAAAGCTTAACACTTTGACAAGAACGTCTCTGTTTTTATTTACTGTATACGCTGATTTAACCGTTAAATATATATCAAAACAGTATGCAATCTTGTGAAATGTATTCACAAATATTAAATACACATCAAAACCTGATTTGTAATTTGTATGTTCGTTCAGGAGTTACGAGTAACAAACTGCCGAAAAAAAGGATATTTAGAGTTTATTTTAGCATAGCTAATAATTTACGTATGAATAAAAGTATATAAAGATTTAGGTGAAACTCACTGTGCGTTTTTGAGTCATGCTACTCGGATCTAAAATAGTTTTTTTTAAATTGCGTGTAATGGTAGGCATAATATTTCCCCAATAATCCTTATATTTATTTAAACACATCTGCGAGTGAATCAGCAGGTACCAGGTACAGTATCGCATGATAAATGTAAGCGAGGTTTGTCCATACGTGAAGCTATAATATAACTTCGCAACCCACAATCGCAGACCCATAGCGGCTATATATATATATATATGATTTGATTTCGTTGATTATTTTGAATTGTTTCCGATTTACAAACGTCGTAATTAAATTCTTAAAAATAAACGAATATTTTTTAAAACGTTTACATTACATGGGAAGTAGAAGAAGCCTACATTACATGGGAAGAAGGGGTTCATTGCAGCAGTTGCCACTGGTGGCAGAATCTTGAACTACTGTTGTTTTAGTTTGTTTAATTTGAGGTTATATTCAGATTTTGGTGTGTTTGACTGGAAGCCCATATTTTATAGTATCTCATTACAGATATTATATTGATTAGTGTGATAGTTTGTGAAAGGTAATAAGTGGAACAGTGAATTTTCAGTTAAAGCTGTAGTGAGTGTGGTGTAGGTAAATACAATGGAACATAATGGATTCATTGCAGAGACCAAAAGCCTGAAAACAACAGCAAAAAAAAAAAAAAAGAAAATCTCATGGAAGATTGAAGGATGTAAGTAAAAAAAAATTAAACTTATGAGTCACGAAATGGGAAATAACTGTTTATGCCGACTTAAGATTTGAAGTAGTGCTTAAAATATGAAGATTTGAAGAAACTAGGCTTGAAATCCTCAAACAGTTCAATTTGCTTGATAGCCATGATTTAAAAATCTTTTTGGCTTTATCAGTGTACTTCCAGTACAGCGACCAACAAAAAATGAGAATGCTAAAAAATTTGACGCCGTATATAAATACAAAGTTCGAGAGGGGTTTGACGGCCAAATAAAGGAACAGATTGTTTGTAAGAAAGCCTTTATGGCCATTCACGGCATTGGTAAAAAAAGGTCGCGTACCTTGTTAAGAATTTGAAACTGACTGGAATGTCTCCAAAAGTCCAGCGTGGTAGACACGGTAACAGACCTAACAAATTGACAGAAGATTGAGTTAACAGTGTAAACTCCCATATATCTTCATTTAAAGGGCGAAGCATTCACTATGGGTTGAATGATTCTTCTAAACAATTAAGAAGAAGATTTAAATGTAACAAAGATGTGTACTATATGTTTAAAGAAAAATTTCCTTCCTATAACATATCGTATGCAACTTACAGGAAAATATTTTGCGAATGTTTTAATATATAGTTCGGATATCCAAGGACGGATACTTGTAGCGCCTGTGACAAATTTTCTGATAAAGTAAAATCCTTAGAACTAGCGGGGGCCACAAATGAAAAGAAGGACAAAATTAAAATATCTATTAACAAACTCAGAATTGAGAATGAGGTCAGTTCTTTACCAGAAAAAGACAAGCCAAGAAAAAAAGCAGGGCAGATATTACACGAGAGTCTTTGGTGGGTTCTTTGCAACCTGCATTCCCATATCCGTCGCCAAGTACAAGGACCTACAGGACCTAAAGAAATTTTCAGCTCTTCTATAGTTACATATTATGACAATCTGCCACACACATAAACAGAGCCAACAGAACAACAAATATTGTAGTATTTAACAGTTCTATAAGATAAATTAATATGTTTTATTGTAATAAATTAATAAAAATTAAATTGTATTCAATAACTAAACATTTATTACACTACTTTCATTTAACTCTGGCGCAAAAAGGGCTCATTGCTGTAATGAGCCCATTTTTCACGAGTCCTTTGTGTACATAAAAAATTTATTTTTTATTTTTTTAACTATTAAGTAAAAAAGTAAACAATAATATATAAGAAATGATACAAAAATATATAAGGCTTGTATGGCAATTTTTTTTTGTTAAGAATAATTTAAATATGTGAATATGTAAAAGATTAAAACTTTAAAACTCTTCTCCTGTAAAATTTGCAAAATGTTGATTAGCCCCTTCTTCCCGTGTACCCTTCATTTAATGATCTGGCAAGGTAGGCAAGAAAAAAGTAAAAATTTAATATGCGGTGGCTTTTTTCTCAATTTTTGTTGAGCATTATGCAAGTGAAATCAAGAACTGACTGACAATGTATTGGTTCTTTATATCCTCCAAACTAGTGGAGATTAAATCAACAAGTAATGAATAATTAAAATACAAACACATTTTTTTTTGTAATTTCTACAAGTTTTTATTACAAGAACTTGTAGAAATTACCAAAAAAATGTGTTTGTCTTTAAATTGTTATGGAATTTTACCAAGTACTTTCGGTCATCACTATCAATCGTATAAAAGTCATGAATAATTCAAGGGGTTTTACAGATTAAATAAATATGTCGAAGAAATAGGTCAAACTTTGTGTCTCTCTATTGGTTTCCACTAAAAGGGTGCCATTCTGTAATTTCTTTATGGAAAGTATTGGGCCCGCTGATCCAGTAATTATTACTTTATTAATAAGAAAGGGCGATATCTTCGAAAAATCAGATTTTCTTCGTCATGAGAAAACACTGATAACTTCGAGCAGGCGACTCAGATGGTTAAATAACCCACTACTTAATCTTGTAAATCAAATTGCTGTTTACAGACTCTTCAGAAGAACCTGAACCCTTTGTACTCGTTGTAACTCGGTTAAAAGTTTTTATTTAACATAAGTTATTTTATTCACAGCATAATCTTAGGTGGTATTGGGTGAAACTCTGTAAGGTGAAAGCCATCAGATCATTTCCGAACCCCAGGTTTTTGAGGCCCAGAGGACTCAACTGCCAACTGGATGGGCATCAGTCCGAAACCCGACACTACTGTGAGGAAGAATCCGATTTCAGTCAACACAGCGAACACTTCCAGGATTAAATTGGCTGGCTCCTTAACAGAAACTACGCATACGTCTCGGCAGAGCAAGATCACATCACACTTTATCAAAATAGAGGTTGTCATGCTCTTTTTGGTTCGGCACGTCCAACGCTCTATGGTTCTTGGTACACTCGCAATCCAAAAGAAGATGAGATTGGGAATGTAGATATTGTTTAACGTGTCGAATGAATGTATTTTATGCGTTGAACGAGTTGACTGACTCGGGCACCGCGAGGGACGCCAAACCCCTCATGGTAGTTGCAGCAAGTACGGGGCAGTCCTTTTTAAAAATATTGTAAGTGGTCATATTGAAATTCACATAAGATGTATCTTATGAAAGTATTTTACTGCTGTGTTTGCCTACGCAAAACCTAATGCCCACTATCAGACAAGGCCTTGGCACATAAGGTAAGGTAATGTAATCTGTCAACTAAATAACACTATATATATTTTTTAAAAACTTACTAAAAACTGTTATTTATGTTAAATATATATATATGTAAGTAATACAGGACCAAGAGCAGATCTCTGGGGACTCCTATTTAAGAATCATACGACCAGTGACCTCAAAAGCTGAACCCTACTTGTCATTTATATTTCAAACCAATTTCAAATTATACCCTTACATATAAAACTTACTAAAAACATGTTATAGTGATCACGTAGTGAATTAAGTCCCTTCTCGAAAAAATATGTATTGATAAAATATTTATTTAAAAATTAACAATAATCACGTTCAGATGAAAATACTCTTTCAGGTCGATTCACTTTAGGACATGCTTTACTACAGAGAAACCAGTTACAACAGCTATCTAATAAATGTAGCATAACTCTGCTACATTACTTGTATAGAGGTAAACATTGTTAAAATTGTGTTTTTACAATAAGAAAACATTTTCAGTATTGTATAACCACATAATAAAATAAGCTTATGTAGGAAGAATTATGGCAATGACGTAGAAATGTCAACCATGCAATTTATAACATCATCATTTGACTAAGGTGTAAATACATCCTATATATTTTTTCAGACTATAAAAGTAATTTTATTTTAACGTTCTGTATTCAGTCATCATGAGTCTTTTACGTACTTTGTTCGTCTTTTGTACCTTTGTATGCTTGGCTTGGGCCGCAGTCAGTTTGACTTGTATTCGTACTGGTAGATCAGTAAGTATCATTACACATTACAAACAAATTTCAGCTATTGGAACCACTGGGTTCTTATTTGGAGACTTAACGTCGGATGTTGTCACTGAGCGCCGATCATGGTCCCCAGAACATGTTTTGAGGTGCCATATAAAATTATACACAGGATGTTCCACGAAGAAAGGTAAAGATTTTATGATATGAGTCTACTACTAAAAATAAGGGGAAAAGGCGAATAAAATAAGTCCGGAAATGCTTAGTTTTAAAATTATCTACCATTTTTTTTTACTAAACATTTAATATTTTTGGAAATATGGAAGATATTTACCTACAAATTTTCTACATATTTGTTCCGTAACCTTTTACCTTTGTACAAAAACCAATAACTTTTTGTATACTTTAAAAATGGCGACCAATTAAAAATTGTAATGTTAAATACCTCTAAAACCGCTAATGAAAAAAAATTGACGAAACAAAAAAGTTAAACTGTTTCGTTAACCGAGTTATAGCTAAAACCTGAATTATAATTTCTTGGCATTGTCTATAGCAATACAGAAACAACTAATAGTACAGAAAGAAATTTTATTATTTTTTAGATTTTAGACGACAATTCAGTTATGTTTTAAACTTCGAGAAAAATTAAAGAAATGTTTTAATTTTTTTAATTTAGCTGTTTTAGCTATATTTGTTACTAAAAATTTTCAATGGCCACCATTTTGAAAGTATACAAAAGAATGTTCTGTTTTTTGTACATTCTATTTTTAAAGATATTAAGTGTTTATATAAAAAACATGGTGGATAATTCGAAAGCTAAGCATTTTCGGACCTATGTTTATTAAACTGTTTTCCTTATTGTTAGTAGTAGAATTGCCTTATAAAATCTTTAACTTAACTATATCGATGCGAGTGGAACGAAGCAACGCGTGAGCCGTGGTTGGAGGCCGAGGTGAAAAAATCTACTAATATATTTCGAACACGCAGTAGCTATTCGTACACGTAAGAAATTTAAAAGAAATGTGTTTTTTTCTGTAAAGCCTAACCTGAAATTGCATTAAGCTTTTGATCCTAATCTACTGTTTTATTTATGTTTTGAGTTAAATAATACAGAAAGCCTTTTTCGATTATTTTTGATTGTGCTTGGTTTGATTTTGTTAACCTAATCTTAAAAAGCAGTTGATCGTGATTAATTTTAAAAGCCTGGTCCGAATAGACGGGTTTTCTGACATAGGGCTTGGAGTGAAACCTAATTTTCACAGACTTTTAAATGTTTGTATTTTTATTTAAGTATTTTTTGTTCTACCTTGATTGTATTTTTGTGTCTACTGCCCCAAAGAATATACCTTTAAATGCTCGTATTTTTATTTTAAGTCATTTTTGTTCTACATTGTTCCATGTCAGTCAGGACAAAGCCACTTATATAATATAGAGTGTTCATAGCCCCGTTTAGCCCCGTTCATTATTTTTGATACTGAAAATATGTAAACAAAACTTTATATATATCTTGTGTTCCATTACAGGATATATTTTTTGAAAAATCTGAACCTCTATGATTTTGGGGTGTTTGAGAAGGGTAAGGGGGTAAACAATTTCAAATATAATAAAATCAGGTCTTGCAATACACCATTGAAAAGCTTATTAAAAGAGAAACAGAATGGCACAAACTAGAGCTTAGTATCTTGCTTCGTTTCAAAGTAATGGACAATCAAAGTTATGGAAAGTGATATTGTTATCATAACATCAAAGCAGGTTATTAATTTGTTAATAATATGAATAATGTAGGTTGTATGTTATTTTGCAGAACTTTGATTGCCCATTCCTTTAAAACGAAGTGAAATAAGATATGAAGCTCTAGTTTGCGCCATTGTGTTTCTCTTTTAATAAGCTTTTTAATGGTGTAGTAAATGACTTACATTTATATTTGAATTTTTACCCCCCCCCCTGAAGCCCCAAAAATCATAAAGGTTCAGATATGTCAACATATTTCTATCCTGTTATGCAACACAAGATATATACAAAGTTTTGTTAACTTATTTTCAGTAACTTAAATAATTAAGGTGGTTAAAGGGACTTTATGAACACTGTATATTTTGTGTAATTTTATGATATTATGTTGTTAAAAACTGAACTTTGTATTTGTTTAATTTTAATTGATGTTGTACTATTAGTATTTGTTTGTGACGTTGCTGCACGAATGTAATATTTTGTCCAAAAGGAAAAATAATAATATTGTCCAAATGTACTTCAATGTTTGATGTTATTTTACGTTTTGTATATTTTTCAGTGTAACGACCGATGGCATGGGACGGCGGATAGAAAATGCTGTCCTTTCAGCTATTGTGTAAACGGAGTCTGCTCAAGCCGACACCTACTAGGAGACTATGATGATATTAGAAACATAACTTTGTAAACAAAAGATAATAAATAATAAATTGTAACAGTATTATGTATTCTTTCAGTTTAAACCCCTATTCTAAGTCTGCAGAGGAAGCCACGATCAGATTTCACAATAATACGGCCCGGAGGTATATATAGAAGGGTGTGCAATACCAGGACGAAATAGTCCCTCTTCAATACATCTTTCATAGAATTTTTAAGATAACCTTTTGTAATCGGGATTTTGTTCCTACTAGCGGTACATTGGAGTTTTCTGTAAATTTAAATGTCGCACGCATTTGAGGGAAACCAAAAAATAATATTGGCATTAGTAAAACTGAAAGTGTACACAATTGATATTTTAGTCGCGTTCGAGCGCTTTACCAATGTAATATCATAGGCCAGCCATGTAATATCGTAGGCCAGTCTTCTATAGGTTGGCTCCGCTCAATGGAATCAATGCTTTTACTCGAGTAGTGTTGCACATCGTTAAACTAAGACAATGTAACCTAGGTCGGATCTTCAAATTTGAGCTACCTGTAAGAATTGGGGAAGTGTAATGTAAACGATCGACCTGCAACCATTGACATGGTGTGAAATATCGCCTTACAATTAATTCAGGCACATTTTCTACTATATACACTTTATTGAATTATCACACTGACTTTAGCTACGGACAGCCAAAAATGAGCATTTATTTGGCCACAAAATAGATTCTCTTAGAAAATAGAATCACAGAGAGTAGAGGTAAAAGAGGGATTCTACCGCAGCTGGATCCAGCTGGATCCAAGGGTCACCCCCAACCCCAAAATTTGCCCCAAAAAATCCACCCACCACCCCAAAATGCCTCCTACCACACCCTTTTTCCGCCCCGGCCCAAAAATTCCACCCACCACCTCCCACCTACCACCCCTTGTTCCCGCCCCAGACCAGAAAATTCCCCTCACCACGCCCGGATCCCCTTCAAAACCCTCCTACCACCCCCTTTTTCCAGCCCCAGGCCCAAAAATTCATCCCTCCACCCCCAAAATTCCACCCACCACCCATTTATACCCTGATCACTACCTAAAAATTCCACCCACCACCCAATTATTCCCGGGTCACCCCTCACCCCAAAAATGCATACCAACCTCCCCAAAAACTTTAAATAAACATAAATCCCACCCCCACCTACAGGTGGATTCATGACTAAAAATAAATCCAAACCCCACCTTTTTTAAACCTTACTCAAAGTTACCCTCTCCCTTTTAAACCTAAGGCTAAAATCAATTCTCTCTTTTAACGCAGGTGGATCCATGACTCAAAATAAATCCCACCCCCATATAAACCTAAAGTTGAAAACAACTATCTTTTTATTTTTGAAATCCTAATACAAGGCTTCACCATTATCCATAAACCTAAAGCTTTCCGATATGAACTTTTAACATACAAGCTCGACCCAAAAGTGTTTAACTTTGTGTACATAACTTTTTTTATACATATCTTCTATTGTGCTTATAAAAAGTCTGATCTCTAAAAAAATAATCAGTAGTCAAAATGGACTCTAGATGGATTCATCAATTTGCAGCAATAATTTCAGGTCCTAGTGGATGTGGGAAATCGTAATGTGTCATGAATTTTATAAAACATATATAATCAATATGTAATGTTGACTTTGAAAATATTTACTGGCACTATTCAGAATGGCAACCGTCGTATAATATTCCAAATGTAATATTCAAATATGAACGATTTTAGTGGCATTTCACCGAACTTAATCATAATAGACGATTTAATGCGAGAGTCAGACGGTCGGGTTGTGGATCTTTTTACTAAAGGATGTCACCATAAAAATATAAGTGTTTTTTTTATAACTCAAAATCTATTTCATCAAAGTAAGGGACAACGTGATATATCACTTAACGCTCATTACATTGTATGCTTTAAAAACCCTAGAGATAAAGCTCAAATTCGACATTTAGCGCAACAAATGCATCCAGAAAATCCAAAATTCATTCCAGAAGCATTTAATGATGCAACCTCTGAACCCCACGGATACTTTTTAATGGATATGAAACAAGCCACTCCTGATGAAATAAGATTTAGAACCACAATATTTCCATCTGATGAATATAATTATGTATATGTACCAAAAAATAAATAAACACATTTTAAAACAAAATACTTCATTATTATATACAACAACATTAATTTATTTTCCCGTAATATAGGTGATAGTATAAAAAAATATATATAAAGTAATGTAAGTCATAAAAAAGGTTAGTAACTCAACATGAATCGAAGGGCTAAAAAGTATTCCAATATGGTTAGGGCTCTTTCATTATTGACTCCTAAAGAAAGGAAAGAGATAATAAAAGTAGCCGACAACGGATTAATCCAAACAGTCTGTGAGTGTGCATTAAACGTGTTAAATGATAACGCCCCAGTTAGTAAAAAACAAAAGTGTAATTTGTCCTGACATAAACAGATATTAAGAAATCTTGTTAAAAGAGGTGGGTCGTGGAAAAAGAAAAAGCAAATCTTAATTCAAAAAGGTGGAAGTGCTTTGCTACCAATATTACTAAGTACGATATTGCAAAGTGTTGTACATAACATAGTTAGTTAAAAAAATGGAGAATGTTAAAAAAATGATTTTAATACCTCAAGAAAGTCTACACAAGTTCCAAAAAAATCAACATATTACTTCTACATTTAGTGATTTAGATAAAGATATGTTAAAGTTGTTGAATGAAAAACATCTTGACGACAGAGAAAAGTGGTTACAATATCAACAAATATTACAAAGATATTTACATTTCACCAATCAAGAGCGATCACCACTTCAAATATCAATAGTTGAAACAGATAGTGGTACTAATAAAATAGAGAGGGGGTTTTGAATCAAACTATACCACTACGATTTGGAGTTAAACATGAAGAAATTTTGGAATCAATACCTCGAACTTATCAACAAGATGCAGCAAATTTGTTAAAAAGGATTGAAAGAGGGAACCTAATTTCATGGGACTCATTTGGTGTTGTTAAAATAGAAGGCATACCAATTACCTCATCAAATATTATTGATCTTATGAATGATTCGATTAGACATAGGAAAACATCAAACCCAAATGGCTGGCAACAATTTCTAGATGCACTAAAGAAAATGAATGTCCCCAGAAGTTTTATAACAAATCCTAGACGTCGTGATTACATAGATTCGTCTAAAGATGATGTTTTAAACCATTTAGAAACTACCAAAGATGATATAAAACATACGCATAAGAAACTACTGGATCCATTGTTCAGTTATCCGAAGGCCGGAACACACAATTTAATAAACGCAAACGGCTCCACTCTAATTAACCAACAACAGATAGAACCTTCTACATCTACAACTGAGAGTTCGCCCTCTACACCACTACGCAGACCACAAAGACTACCAATTACAACTGAAACCCCGCATAAGAAAAAGTGGAGTACTTTTAAATTATAATATGGAAAATATACTTAGTAAAATTTATTACGATTCACTGAATCCTACTGGTTAAACGGGAGCCAAACCGCTTGTAAAATCTATGAAAAATAAATATAAAGAAAAAGAAGTTAAAGAATGGCTGCAAACCCAAGACACAAGTCATATACACTACATAAACAAAAACGCAAACATTTCCAAAGAAATCAATATAGTGTGTATGATATAGACGAATTGTGGCAAGCTGACTTGAACGATATGCAGGGACTCAGGAAATTTAACGATAACAACAATTACATTCTTACAGTAATAGATGTGTTTAGTAAATATGCATTTTCCGAACCTTTAAAAAATAAGACTGGAAGTGTGATAAGTGCGTTTGAAAAAATAATCAATAATAGTGGATGAAGACCAAAAAATCTTCAAACGGATAAAGGCACTGAGTTTTCATCGAAAGAAGTTAGAAAGTTTTTCAAAAAGGAAAACATTAAGTACTTTACAACAAAAAATCCAGATGTTAAAGCAGCAGTTGTGAAAAGGTTTAATCGTACTTTAAAAACTAGAATGTGGAGATATTTAACACATAAATATACTTATAGATATATTGATGTTCTCAATAACCTAATGAGTGCTTACAATAATTCATATCATAGAAGTATAAAAATGAAACCAATTGATGTAAATAAATCAAATAAATTCGATGTTTGGAATAGTTTGTACAATAAATCCATTAACCCACGTAAACCAATATATTCAATGGGTGATAATGTCAGGATTACAAAAGTTAAAGGATATTTTGATAAAGGTTATGAGTCGAGTTGGAGTGAAGAAATATTTAAAATACGGAATGTATTACAGTTTCCAATTCCACTCTACGACCTTGAAGATTTGAACGGGGTTGAAGTAGATGGACACTTTTATGAACATGAATTACAAAAAGTAATTATATCTAAACATCGAACTTTCAAAATAGATAAAATACTCAACTCTAAAGGAAAAGGTGTTAGTAAGAAAGTACTTGTGAGTTGGTTCGGATATCCTTCAAGTTTTAACTCTTGGATAAAAGCTTCTGAAGTTAAATTGAAAAAATGAACGATCAATTCTATTTAACTCTTCCCAGTAATAGTTCTATGTCATACTTTCCGGCTAATACTATTACAAAATTTAAAACACAACTACCTCGTAATTTAAAACTTGCTGGTGAATGGGAAGTTGCTTTGGCTGAAGTTCAATATCCAAATTCATTTCTCACCGTCGTTGAAGACAAAAATTACATATATATTTATAACAGTGATCCTTTAATCGGGCTACTACCATTAAAACTTACTCCAGGAAACTATACCAATGAAAAGAATATTATTGAAGCTTTAAACAATGATATACAAATTGGTAGATATATACAATTTGATTTCGATGAACATTCACAACTCGTATCACTAAAAGCTTTATCAGATGAGGTAACACAAATAGAATTTTCACCAATTTTAGCCATGCAGTTAGGTTTTGATCCCATGGAGACAGATTTAATTAATAACAACATAGCATCATACCCTGCTAATGTAGGACTCGGCCTACCAAGTCAAATGTATATTTACTGTGATATAATAGAATCACAATATGTTGGAGATGTTATGAGTCAACTTCTGAGAGTTGTGAATATAGACTCGTCTAAATATAGATATGCATCGCATTCGATGGTTGAATTTTCTAAACTCCATTATGTACCAATCTTGAGAACCGATTTTGATAGTTTGGAAATTGATTTAAGGGATACATTTGGCACTCCATTACCATTCAAGTTTGGGACGTTAAGTGTGAAACTTCATTTTAAACGACGCAATCACAATGAATCAAATGAACTTATATGATCCGTATCTAGCTTATTACAGACACCAAGTTGGTGGTGGAGTACTTAGTGTATATAAAGGTACCCCATATCAGAGAGGTCATGGGATAGGAAGTTTTCTTGGGGGTCTTATGCGGACTATAATACCATTAATAAAGGATGGTAGTAAAACTATTGGTCGTGAGGCTTTAAAATCTGGAATAAATATTTTAGGCGACATAGTACAAACAGGAGATCCTAAATATGCACTTAAAAATAGAATGAAAGAATTTACAGGAACGTTAAAACATAAAGCTGACAAGAAAATTGATTCAGTAATGTCCGGATCTGAATATAAAAAGAAGAAGATGAAAGTAACAACTCAGTCTCTTACAAAACTCCTTAGGAAAAGGGTCAGGAAAAATAAAGTGAAAAAGGACATCTTTTCCCAATAGCATGGCATTTCTACACCAACAATCTTGTGAGTGTACAAAATCGGAACTAGATTTATTTACAATACCTGCAACACAGACGAGTATAGAAAGTGGACAATGGATACAATATAAGCCAATATCTGCATTATCCGATGATTCACCAATTGAGTTTGTTATCCCCGGTCAAGGAGATGAATATATTGATTTATCACATACTATGATAAATTTTAAAGTAAAAATCTTAAAATATGATGGCTCAAGTTTAACAGAATCAGATAAGGTTGGACCTGTAAATAATTTTCTACATGCATTGATTGGACAGTTGGACATATATTTGAATCAGAAACTAGTTTCTCCACCGAATAATACTTACCCTTATAGATCGTATATTGAAACGTTACTAAACTATGGGTCTACT
>JAGFPH010000127.1:932017-949620 GCA_018207615.1 Philaenus spumarius | reverse complement strand
GGTGGTGTCATTTTGTTTGGCATCTTAAGCACTATAAATACTGAAAAATTGATCAAAATCGTTAGAGCCGTTTTTGAGAAATTTGAATTTTTGTCGTTTTTTATGGGTTTTTAGGGGTAAATTACCCTTAAAAATTAAAAATTCAAAAAAATGAAAAACCGCCTGGAGATATTAGGGTTTAGTACCTACATACAAAATTTCATGAAAATCAGACCAATAGTGTCCTCTCTGGTCGTGTATACATACTGACAGACTGACAGACAGACACCACTCTAAAAACACTTTTTTGGGTTCAGGGATCACTAAAACAAAAGATTCCGCTAAAATATTTTTGGGTTCAGGGAGCACCAACACAGATAATTGCACTAAACCATTTTTTGGGGTTCTGGGAGCACCAAAACAGATAATTCAACTGAAAATTCAAATTCGAACATTTTTACTAAAACAATACTTTCTCCATATACTACGTATATGGTGGAGAAAGTAAAATTACTTGAAATAAAAAGTCCCAGCATTTAAAGTTATATTCTTTGGGGCAGTACGCTCCTAAAAAAAATATTTTCGAACATTTTAATATAAAGCGTAAAAATGTGTGAAAATTGTGATTCACTCTAAGCCCTCTATATCAGATAAACCGTCTGTTCGGGTCAAGCTGTTACTATTATTCACGACCAACTGCTTTTTGAGGTTAGGTTAACAAAATCAAACCAAACTCAAACAATAATAATCAATAAAGACTTCCTGTATTATAATTGAAATCATAAGTAAGACAGCTAATTAGGATCAAAAGCTTAATGCAATTTCAGGCTAGGCCTTTACTGAACCAACACATTTCTATAAGATGTATACGTGTACGAATAGCTACCCGCGTGTACGAAATATATCAGTAGATTTTTTCACCTCAGCCTCCAACCACGGCTCACGGCGTTGCTTCGTTCCACTCGCAGCGAAAAAACTCGATATAGTAAAGTTCAAGATTTTAGAAGGCGATTGATTCAACTAGTAACAATAAGGAAAACAGTTTGACAAACACAGGTCCGGAAATGCTTAGTTTTCGAATTATCCACCATGTTTGTTTTATAAACACTTAATATCTTAAAAATAGAATGTATATAAAAAAAACAGAATATTATTTTGTATACTTTCAAAATAATGGCCATTGAAAATGTTGTATGACAAAAATGTCTAAAACAGCTAAATAAAAAAAAAATAAACAAACATTAAGTAAAAAAAAACATTTCGACTTTTTAATAACAAAAAAAAACGGTTTTTTCATTTTTCCCGATGCTCAAAAGGTGACTGAGTTATAGTCTAAAAACTTCAAAAATGATAAAATTTCTTTCTGCACTCTTAGCTTGCTGTTCCTGTATTGTTATAGACAATGCGAAGAAGTTGTGGTTTGAGGTTTTAGCCGATAACTCAATTAGCGAAACTGTTTAACTTTTTTGTTTCGTCAATTTTTTGTCATTAGCGGTTTTAGACATTACAATTATTAAATGGCCGCCATTTTTAAAGTATACAAAAAGTTTTGGGTTTTTGTACAAAGGTAAAAGGTTACGTAAGAAATATTTAGAAAAATGTGTGGGTAAATATCTTTTATATTTCCAAAAATATTAAATGTTTAATAAAAAAATTAATAAAAAAATTCCGGACCTATGTTTATTCGCCTTTTTTCCTTATTTTTAGTAGTAGAATCGTCTCCTAAAAAATCTTTACCTTTCCTCATGAAACATTCTGTATATAATTTTACATGATACCCCAAAACGTGTTCTGGGGACCATGATCGGTGCTCTGTGACAAGATATGACATTAAGTCTCCAAATAAGAGCCACTACAATAGCTGAAATTTGCTAATAATGTGTAATAATACTTACTGAACTACCAACAGAAAGACAAGTCACACTACCGCCTGCCAAGCTAAGTTCGGCCTAAGTCTCACTGGCTGCTGGCCAAGCCAAGCATACAAAGGTACACAAGACGAACAAGGTACGTAAAAGACTCATGATGACTGAATACAAAACGTTAAAATAAAATAACTTTTATAGTCTGTAAAAATATCTAGGACATGGTTGACATGTCTACGTCCTTGCCATAGTTCTACCTACATAAGATAAGCTTACTATGTGGTTACACAATACTGAAAATGTTTGCTTATTGTAAAAGTAATACTTCAATACAAGTAATGTATCAGAGTTATGCAATATTTGTTAGATAGCTGTTGTAACTGGTTTCTCTGGAGTAAAGGATGTCCTGGAGTGAATCGACCTTAAAGAGTATTTTCATCTAAACGTGATTATTGTTAATTTTTAAATAAATATTTTATCGATACATATTTTTTCGAGAAGGGACTTAATTCACTACGTGATCACTATATCATGTTTTTAGTAAGTTTTATATGTGAAGGGTATAATTTGAAATTGGTTTGAAACTTAAATGACAAGTAGGGATCAGTGAGGTGTCTATTAGTCCCTAGGGGGTAGGTGTGCTCTTGGTCCTGTATTATTTATATATATATACATATTTAACATAAATGACAGTTTATAGTATGTTTTGTAAATACAGATAGTGTTATTTAGTTTACAGATTACATAACCTTACTTTGGGTACCAAAAGGCCTTGTGTAAAGTGAGCGTTAGGTTTTGCTTAGACGTTAGGTTCCACAGAAGTCAAATACTTTTATGAATTACATCTTATGTGAATTCCACCATAGACCATGAATAATAAATAGATCTTTCATCCATACGGCAGCAGTGTGGCGAAAATTAGGTTGTCGGAAAATAGTGCATGACCGCGTCGCGAGGTAGCGCTAGGGAGAAATCATTGGTAGCATTGGTGTTTCACACAGCTTCCGTCGTTTCCCCAATAGATAGCGCCACTATCGTCGAATTTCCAGTGGAACGAAATATTGCATTGGATCAGAGTTCTATTAGATTATCCAAATACAATGATTCCACTTATGACCACTTACAATATTTTTAAAAAGGACTGCCGCATACTACTAGCTGCAACTACTATGAGGGATTTGGCGTCCCTCGCGGTGCCCGAGTCAATCAACGCGTTCAACGCATAAAATACATTCATTCAATTACATACATACTTTAATCAATATCTACATTCCCAATCTCATATTCTTTTAGGATTTCGAGTGTACCAGAACAATAGAGCGTCGGACGTGCCGAACCAAAAAGAGCATGACAACCTCTATTTTGATAAAGTGTGATGTGATCTTGCTCTGCCGAGACGTATGAGTGGTTTCTGTTAAGGGGCCAGACAATTTAATCCTTGGTCAGGAAGTGTTCGTTGTGTTGAAGGAAATCGGATTCTTCCTCACAGTAGTGTCGGGTTCCGGACTGATGCCCATCCAGTTGGTAAATGACTGCTCTGGGCCTAAAAAAACTGGGGTTCGGAAATGAACTCAATGTGATATGATGGGTTTCGTCTTTACAGGGTTTCACTAAGACTATGCTCTGGATAAAATAACTTATGTTAAACATTCAACCAAGTTGTAGTACAACTACAAAGTGGCATCGTTCAGGTCCTTCTGAAGAGTCTGTAAACAGCATATTGATTTAGAAGATTAGGGGAATGTTATTCAACCATCTGAGTTGCCTGCACCCAAATTGTTAGTGTTTTTTCATGCCGAAAGAAAATCTGATTTATCAATAGATGAGATGACTAGGACTATATATTTTGTTGTTGCAGCACTATAAAAACCTAGATTTTGGGCATTGTGGGTCCGGAGATTTTGTAATGATTCGGAAGTAGTTTAGCGGTTCTAATTGGTGGGTTTTATTGAGCAGCTCTAAAATAATAATTATTTCGTGAACATTTATTGTACGTGTTCTTCAGCGTTGAAAAGAGGCTGTAATAAAACAACGTAATAGATGAGATGACTAGGACTATATATTTTGTTGTTGCAGCACTATAAAAACCTAAACAAAGATAAAGAGGCAAGTTAAAAGTAGAATTTGTTTTTTTTTAATTTTTATTATATTTCACATTGTTTGAAATCAGATTTACAATTGGGAAAGAAATATTTGTACAGTTTAACACAAATACCAGAAGAAGTATTACAAGGTCGTTTGACGCAGTTTTAGCCGTAAAACAATAGATAACATTTGCTGTCGCGATAATAATATTTAAATTGCTTTATTGTTGTTTTACATCGAAATACAAAGGTCGCGTGGAGGAGGTTGTCTAAAAACTTTAGTTTTATTATTTCTACAAGATTTTACCGAACTTTGCCCCCTGAATTTTACACAAGCTTTCTAGTAGTACGTGTAAAATTGTAATGTGGAAACATAATAAAAAGCTTCCGCGTGCAAACATGAATTAAGAAAAGGAAATAATACAGTCAGCCTGAACACGAGTTCTTTTTAACTTTTAGTACCAGGTTGTCAGTAATTAGTTCTTGTTTCAGTCAATTGTTTTAAATTATATAAATATCAAATAATTCGACCACACATCTGAACCGCCGACGTGAGTTGAGCGAATTTCCAAAATTAAGTTTATATGTTTTAATGGTTCTAACAACATTAACAATTATTTAAGGCTCCGTCGCATCTCCACAAATATTTAAGGCTCTATCTTTTCTCAACAATTATTTAAATCTCCGTCGCATCTCCGCAATTATTTAAGGCTCTATCTTATCTCCACAATTATTTAAAGGTTCCGTCGCATCTCAGCAAATACTTAAGGTTCCGCCGCATCTCCGCAATTAATTAAGGCTTCGTTACATCAATAAACCCTTTTGATTTGATACATATTTCTGGAGATCTACCTAGCTAATTTTAGTGGTGTTTATTCAAAATGAAAGGGAATATTGTCATTATTATCAACATTTTATGAAAAATATATTGTATTTCATCTGTATACTTATAAATTTACTTTATGAGGTTTTTTGGTTCCAGATTAAAACACTTATACTACATTGTTCTGAAGATCTACCGTGCCCATTTTAGTTGTTTATTTGAAATAAAAAGAGAATGTTGCTATTATTATTAAAAAGTTATGAAAAGTAATTTGTAATTGTAACTGCATCCTTATAAGGACCCTTTTTTGGGTTTTTTGTTTTTAGATTAAAACCGTATGGATACCTATTTTGGAAATTTATGTAACCGATTTTCGTGCGGTTTGTTTTAAATGAAAGTAAATGTCAATATTATAACAAAATTAATAATTGTCATTTTTATTTCATCAGTTTATATATATAAGAACTCTTTTTGAGTTTGTTTAGTTTTCATTTAAAACTCTATTGATACCTATCTTTTGAGATCTACCGGGCTGAATTTAGTGCGTTTTCTTTTAAATGAAAGAAAATTATGGAATTAGTATTTTTTTAATGTGATA
Source organism: Philaenus spumarius (assembly GCA_018207615.1). Classification (NCBI taxonomy): domain Eukaryota; kingdom Metazoa; phylum Arthropoda; class Insecta; order Hemiptera; family Aphrophoridae; genus Philaenus; species Philaenus spumarius. The sequence continues at coordinate 944,271 of JAGFPH010000127.1, read as the reverse complement.
CGATTGATACCTATTTCTTGAGATTCATTTTGCCCTAGGACATTTTTCAGCCGACCTCGGGAGGCTTTTTTTGTCAGCAGTAGTAATTTGTTTGCATTTAAGCATCCAGCTTCGACTCAAGCGCTCATTCGTTCCGCTTTGTGAATTTGCACCTCGATTTTGCAGCCTCGGATTATGGACTGCTTCGCTTCGTTCGCATCTTTTAAACTCGGCCGACGGCCTTGAATCAGAAGATTTTAAGATTTTAAGATTTAAGATTTTATTGAATCACTTTCATGGATTTTAACCTGGTACTTTTATGGTATTTTACATTTTGATCGATTTTGGGGGAACCAAGCGAGCTATAATGTAGTTTAAAAAACAAAATCTACAGAATAATATCCTACATTTACTTTAGTAGATAAAACCCTAAAAAACGTTTCATTCTTATAAGAAATATCTCAAGAAATAGTTAATTCCGGTTAAAAAACGTGCTTCCGGTTGTTGGATTTTTTGGCGGCTAACGAACTCGTCCGAGCGACATGGACGACCAACGTGTATTCCAACTGTGGACTAAATCAGACTTAAAAAGTGGCCTTTAGAGTGCGAACACATATATACATGTATATATACAATTTCTAATGACACCCCAATACGTATTCTGGGGACTATCATAGGTGCTCATTTACTACTCCCGACCTCAGGTCTCTCCATAAGGGTCATTGCAATAGCTCATCTTTCCTGTGGCTATATGCTAATAAATATTAAAAATAGCAGTGTTCCTATAGCAACTTCTGGAAACACCCATCGATTGTGCTATTTCTCTTGAAAACTAATTATAGGTCCTTTCCAGTTGTTTACTCTTGCCCGAAAAGAGTACTAAAAGTGTTGTAAAATCAAATACGGAGGCCTATAAACAATCACTTTTCACAAAACCTTCCCATTTTAGATGTCTGTCTACAATTTGATGTTGATTATTAACGTATTTATTAGTGAAGTTCCAAAGGAAGATGAGCTATTGCAGTGACTATTATGGTGAGACCTAAGGTCGGGAGTGGTCAATGAGCACCGATCATGGCCCCCAGAATACGTTTAAGGATGTCATTACAATTATTATGTATAAATATGTCGCACTCTAACGGCCGTATTTTTTGTTCGATTTGGTCAAAATTCGGTACACACTGAGCCGGATTAAGCATTAGGCCTATCCGCTCAGTGAAATATTTTTTCATTTTATTGTAAAATCCACTAAGTCCTTCAAACAAAATTATACAAAGCAAATTAGGCTAACTTTTCAAGTCTCTATAAATAAAATATATTACAAGTATTCCTTAGTAAAATTAATTAAGGGTTTTATCTCAAGTCTAGTAACTAAAGATAAATATCCTTGCAAAGACGAGCTACATTCTTGACTTGTCTGGTAGAGCTAGCCCTGACACAAAAAAGGAATTTTCACTAAAAGTGATCAATTTAATTAATTGAAAACTTTAATTAGTTAAATTGTAAGAAGCAGGTGGGCGAGCAGAGTGTGGTAGATCGTTGCAACACGTTATTTTTTTAAGTCGCTCGGTCGAATTAAAAAATTCCAACAACCGGAAGCATGTTTTTTGACAGGAAGTAAAATGTTTTCAGATTTTACTTACCTAAATCAAACATTTTGGGCGTTTTATTTGAAAAAAATATGAATTTATTCTGCACATTTTGATTTTTCACACAACTTCGTAGCCCGTCTGGATCCCCTCAAAACGATCAAAACCATAAAAGTATCATACAAAGCGAGTTTGTCAGCCGCGATTGAAGTGAAGCAGTCCATAATTCGAAGACGCAAGGTCGAGTAGTAAACTCGCAAAGAAAGTGTTTCCGCTGCTAGTGGAACAAACCAGCGAGAGAGCCGTGGCTGCAGGCTGAGGTGGAAACAAATTCTACAAAATATATATTTCGTACACGAAGGCAGCTGTTCAGCACCTTTGTTATTAGACCAATTTCCCAAATAGTTGAAAACTAAAAGCATATAATAGATTACAACGGTCTATTGAGCCGCTCGTTCAGGAAGCTGATTTTTCAACGGACTTCCCCTTTCAAGAAATTGACTAACTTTATGCGCCCCAAGTTCGGGAACACTAAGGCTCTAGAGCAGTTGCAAAATAAGTTATTATCACCTACTGTAAGAAATAGGCTACCTTTTTTGTCTGGCCTAAGTGATACAATTGGTTGTCTAATATTTAGCTGTCTAAATATTTCGACTAAAAAACTCTCAAAACTAACCTTCCAGTAATCAAAATTTAATTTACTTTTAATTAAGCTCAGTTTAGAACAAAAGAATGTATTTATATGTTTACCAACCTCAAAGTAGTAAGAACAGTGGAACTGGCCTTACAAATAATTTTATTTGTGATTTGGATATTTTGATAACTAAACACTGCAGCCTAATAATTCTTAAAATACTAGGAAATATTGTGATGGAATATGCAAACAATAGGTAAGTGAAAACTAAAACTTGTTTATACTGAAAAATAATAATTAGCAATTTATTCAAAATTAAAAAACCATAAATCAAAATATTTTCTTTCTGTTGGAATCTTCCCAACAAATACAACTTTTATACAAAGTAATTTAATTTTACTTCTTCTTAATTTATTAAGGCAAAACAAATTTTTTATTCTAATTGCTTGCAATAATTTTATTTAATTTCCTCAATTGCAACTTTACTTTAGTTTTTAATAAAATTTAATTACTCAACTTATTTACTTATTTGAATTTACTTTATTTTAATTTAATTAACTACTTTTTAAATACACCAAGAAACCGATCAATTCCTACCTAACCCAGTATCTATCTATATAAAAGCGAAATGGCACTGATTCATTCATCAGCAGAACTAAAAATCTACTGAACCAATGAGTTCAAATTTGGCATGCATGTTCAGTTGGACCTTTAGACGCGCACTAAGAACGGATTTTGAAAACATCCCAAAGAAACGCCCAATATTCGCGTTTTTCTAGCGATTTTTTGCGTTTTCTCAGCTTTTTCGAGAACTAATTGGCAGAAAATGTTGAAATTTGGTACTTAGGTTCGTTTAACGCCTAAAAGTAGTCTGTTAAAAAATGTTTGAGATTCTCCCAAAATTACGCCAGAAATAGGCGTTTTTTGCATTTTTCCTTGCGTTTTTGATCATCCTCAAATTACGCCCGAACGGATTGGAATGAAGCTATGTATGAGCTTCATTTGGTATGTAGCTTCCTCTAGGGCCTTAGGCGCTCTCTAACAAAGGGTATGAAAAATTTCGACATTTTAGGACGGGTTTGGGGGGATCAAAGTTACTAAAATCATAATATCAGATCTTTTATTATTATGACAATAGTGCTTTTATTATTTAAGATCTATATATATAAAAGCCAAATACCACTCACTAACTGAACACTTCAAAAGATTACAATTACGTTAAAAAGACTGAAAATACTAACCACCATGGGCAACGCCGTACGTGTCAGCTAGTATTCAATAAATTTAAGTTAATTTAATCAGGCAAATTTATTTTTGACAATATCGTAAGTACGCTTTCCACAGACTTTAGACACGCTTAAGGGGGCGCTACCCTGTCCGCCATATTGAATCTGATTCCCATAAGAGCAATGCTACAGAATAAGTCATTTTTTCTGTTAATTCGTTGAATAAATTTAAAAATTTGGTTTCATTTTGCAGTACTGTCATATGCGGATGTTGATTGCTAAATACATTTTCAAAACCCGTTTTATTGTTTTCATAAACGTATGATATAAATAGTAAAAAATAGTAAACTTTATTAATTTTTTACTTAGTTGCAAAAACATATATTGAAAAAAACCTTAGCAATCAACACCCACAATCTATTTTACTTTAAGAAAAAAATAACAGCATTCGTTTTTTGACAAAAACAACACAAAAATATGCTTAATAGTGAAGGTATGTTTTGGTTATTTAACACTGAAATTGGTACCCAACTTCACCGTTTTGAATGTAGGGAGCCGAGCCTTAAGTTGGCCGTCTTAATGGTTGTATGCGTGAGCTGCAGGTAGCTAGCAGGGTTGAGTCGCTCTCGTTGGTTGTGGTCTCGCGTACAGTCGAAACAGCGTGCTGTGATCTTGTAGGCTTGTTGCTCTATTAAAGTTGTATTTTGTTGAATTACAGATGTTTGATGCTTAAAGATGTCTTCTTGAAGCCCAGGGTTCGCCTGTTCGGTTCCAGCGTTGTTAGAATTTCACGTCCGTAAGTTCGCTAGTTGATTCCTGAAGTTCCAATAATGAAGTCAATTTGCTACTTCGTTGAAGTCTTCGTATACGATCATCGCAACTTCTCTCGCTAATGAACTGTATCGAATTGTACAGCGATAATTGTATACTGATAATTATACTTGGTATGCAATTAACTGTTATTTTAGGTAAACGTAGTAAAATTTTCTAAGTCCACATTCGTTAAAGCAGTATATCTTATACGTCACACTGAAGATCTATATGAAACTGTAATCAGCTGTTATAATTTTAATAATCGTAAAAAAGTAATAAGCTCGCGAGACATCGTGTCTAGCGCAGGCGCGGATACAGGGGGAGGGTCATGGGGGTCATGACCCCCCCCCCAAACATTTTTTAATGCTTGATTTATATGTTTGTGATTTAACCCTTCAAGCGCCAAAGCCCGCCGAGTAAATGGCAGGCAGAATTTTTGTATCGTCTGATTGTGTCGAATATTTCATCCATTATAAATCATCCAATCTGAATAAAACAAAAACGATTGGAAAGAAAATGTTTTAAACATTAATTTTTGTATTTACAAATTTGTTCTAAAACGTTTATTTACATATTTTGTAATCATCGTTTGTAATTATTGTAGTTGTCAAAAAGATGACGCAAAAAAGACACAAAACTGTTCACTTGTCTAAGGCTCATAATCGTTAGACAGACTTGTTTTGAAAAGAATATAAGGTCACCTTTGGATTCGTCAAGATTTGAACTTTCTAACATTATTTTCAAATCATTCTACACTCTTATAATTTTTTAGATATGAAGTTTTCTGTAAACCCCTAAGATTTAACAGTTTTTCAACCAACGAGCAAGCATATTTTATAATCGATATGTCTAGTACAAATCGATATACTTGTACATTGATGTTAATACGGATTTTAGTGTAAATTCTATATTATCGTTTGATATAAGGAAAACCTGATTTACTGTTCATGGGCTACAGCTATAGGTCTTGTCTGTAAAATATGTACCATTGCGCCGATTGTCTTAGCGCATTTAGCCCAGCCAATAGAGAAAAAAGAAGTCTAATTTTGTTCTTGAATTTAACAGCAAGCGACATCAACAGTGACTTTAAGGGTAGCACAACAAAAACTATTAGGGAAGGAGCTTTTGCGCATTTTGTATAAAAAAAATAACAATAAATAGTTAATATTATAAAAAATTATGAATGAATAACGATACTTCCAAAAAACCTACAAATAGTTTTTTATAGACCCTAAATGAGAAAAGTCGGAAAAACGCTTAAAAACAAAATTTTTTTTAAATTCATATCTTTGTTAATTTACAGTATTAATGGCATATTTTTCAGAAAACGATTGTTTATTATGTGTTCTTCAAACAGGAAGAAGATGAAATTTGTCGCATTAATAGTTTTTGCACAATTGCAGTATAAACAATGTAAGCCATTATTTTGCATATTGCGCACAACTAACCTGAGAGGCCCGATTTAAATTTTCCAAACGGATTCTGAAAGTAGACATTAAAATCTACAATTCGTATATCTGCGATTTTTTTAATAAGGTTGATAAAGTATACTAATAAAAATGCTTCAGAACATAGTGCGAATTTGCCATAATAAATTTGCCAATAGGCGGTAGTGCCGAAAACAACAGCCTGATGCGGGCATTCTCGTTGTTTTCTCCTCCACATTAAGCAAGATAATAGCTTAAATTGTTTATACTGCAATTGTGCAAAAACTATTAATGCGTCAAACTTCATCTTCTGCCTATCTGAAGTACACAGATCCTTGCATAAAATCAACGAACAATCCAAAAAGTCCAAATTGTTATTTTTGTTTATAAAAAATGGGCAAAAATTTCCATGCCTGGTAATTTGTGTATGTTATACACATATATGCTACCCTTAAAGCCACTGTGAATGTCGCTTTCAGTAATTCAATAACAATAAAAAATGGTTGGGCTACTTGTTTTACGGAGCGCGCCGCTGTATGGAGTTGTATGACTTCAATAAGGGAGGCTTGTGTACAATTTAGTGAAACAAAGTGGATATAATGATCGGGTTGTGGAGTTATGATTTTAGTACCGTTTCTGTTAACTCTTTAATAATTAGGGATTATTTTATTCTTTAATCTGCAAGAAACTCTTGCTCTTTCCAGAAAATATTTATGGTCTAGAGATACATTTAAAAAAAAACTATTCCATAGAGTTTACACATATTTTTTAATTCCCCAGATCCGTTGTTCTTAAATTCTTGGTAATGTTATTTTCGATTTCTTATGACCCCTCCCAAAATGGAATCCTGTATCCGCCCCTGGTCTAGCGTTTATATAGGGCTATTTCCCACTGTTTCTGTTACCAACCTTTAGTAACTTACACAACGTTTTTCTTGTTCTAAGTTTCCCATTTTTCCGAGACTTTTATTCTCCAGACAGTTTTCCTTGTTTTCTTATGAGTTCTGAAGTTTATTTGATTTTTCTTGTTTGTTGTGAAGAATATAAAATTATTCTAAATTTGCTAAGTTGGTTGCTATGGTAATAAATGTAAACAACATGTGTTGGTAAGCTTTTGATCTGTAAAGCTGTTTTACGTGTGTTTTTACTATTTTTAACTTTTTTAAATATATTTTTCTTTGTAAATTTTTCCATAATCCTTTATTAGTGTGCGTCTATGACCCCATAAGAATATACTTACAAATTTTCGTATTTGTATCTTAAGTAGATTTTGCTTGTTCTATGTCAGTCAGTCTGGATAAAGCCTCTTATACAGATATTTACAAAAAACAAATGCTCAAAATCTTTAAGCGGGGACTTCTAGAGTGATAGTATTACACTGAGAAATATTTAGCCGTATATTTTTTCAAGATCTCGTATATTTGGTATTTTCAGCCAGTTGTTAGTAAAATTGTGATAATATTGTCGTTGATTGAAGTCGTAGAAAACCTCAGTGTTAAAGTACCGTAATTATAATTACGCCTTAAGTACAATCGACCTCTAAGGAGGTAACCTGGATATCTACTTATCTCTAAGATGTTTGACAACATTAGTGCGTGTATTCCTATAGAATTTGTACAATAGGACAGTAAATTGAGCAATGGAGTCAAACATAAACTTCATAAAACTTATTTATCACCCCCGGTATTGTTTTTAAGACAATGACAGTACTAGAGTATATATACTGATGGCGTTGTGTTTGTTGGTACATTGCATTTCCACCACAACAAGATGACTTCTCTTCGCTCTTTGGTTGTTTTCTGCTTATTTTGTATATCTGCCAGTTTAGGAGTGGCGCTGCGATGCCTTGAATCTGGTGAATCAGAGGTAAGTCTTATTATAAAGAGAGGAATAATACTTGAACACAGAATCTCATAACTAATAAGTGTAGAACGCGTTTCAGTGAAAAATTCGCCATCTTCAGTGACGTACGAAGTAATTGAAGATGACGACATTGTCGTTGAAACGTGTTTGAGTTGATAAACGTATTTGTTGTGAGATTCTGTGTACACGTTTTATTCTTTCAAGTATATCTTATTATTATTACAGATAATAATCTTATTATTATTATTATTATATTTCATTATTAATATCTTATTTTTCTTTTAACAATATTATTATTACATCTGCTTCGCCGCTGAGCAAAAAGCGTCATCAGACAACTAAAAACTAAAATGTACAGAATAACATCTATGTTATGAGGGTTTAGTGGAAAATAAAGGGAATGGGCTGACCTTGGAGTACCTGAGAAGGACAATGAACTGGCAGGTTGTGTAAATACAAGGGGTTTTAACAAAGGGGATGGATTATGTACCTGTTCATTTAGTATAAAAGCATGGCAATGGAGAAAAAATCTGTTTATTTCAAAAAATTTCAAACTATTTAATTTTTTACTTTTTCGTTCAATATTTAAGACTTTAACTTCATCAATGGGATTCAAAGTATGCTAATAATTCCTATATCTAATAATTGGTTATCAAAATTTGACTCTGTTTTACCATGCTTTCAACAATAAGTGTTCCTTTAATCTTGTTTTAATAGATCTACCTGTTTGACCTAGCCTATATATTCACAAATGGAAAACATAGACCAGGATTTGAACCCATAGTACGTCCGTTAGCTGCAAATAGAATTCAGAATGATTCCAATGTTGTTTGTAACGAGGTATTAAGTGCTGGTTCACTAAACTGTAGCAACTGAGATACGATAGACGGATATTTGGTGTGATCATTACATTTTAGAGGTTATATATTGCATTGCCACTTACATACAATATATAGTTTACCTTATACAGTAGTCGGAGCAATTCTTGATATTTTTGTAGTTACACTACAGCGCTGTTTCGCCGTTCACAGCCGGCTTCGTCAGGTGTAGGACTCAACACTTAAATAAAACAATACACAATAACACTGAACACACACGATAACACGACACAAAAATACAAAGTTTTATCGGATAACTCCTCGTCAAATGTTTCATGAAATAAATATTTGCGTGGCCACGGCATAGTTACTGTGCTTACAAACGGGAACTGAAGAAAAAATTGTATGTGAATTGGTAATAGGTCAGCTGTATTTGTTTGTTTAGAGATTAGAGATTAAGTCATAGATGGGGTTAGCTGCAAAGCTTAATTTGTCATTCAGGAGTACGTTAGGGTTTTTCTTCTGGGAAGTGTAAATGCTGTATTCCTCCAATACGTTGAGACGACGGCCTTTTCTTTCTTTATGGATAATGGACATGTTAGTGTTTATATCAGTGTAGGTGTGGTTAGTGTCAATCAAATGTTCGGCATAACTAGATCTGATTCTGGAGAGGGGGTTTTTATGAGTAGGCAAATGTTCTTTAAATCTTTTCGCAAAAGATCTGCCGGTTTGGCCTATGTAAATTTTATCGCAGTCGTTACATTCAAGCCTGTAAACACCACTATTGTCATATTTGTTTACGTTTTTTATTTTTGAGTTGGTGTTAAGGAAGTTACCCAGATTGTTGGAGGTGCGGTATGCGATATTAAATCCATGTTTCCTGAATATGTTGTTGGTGGGACGGTCTAGAATGCGATTGAATCTCATAGGTATAAACTTTTTATTGTTTTCATTAATTGTCTGTTGGAATCTGTTGTTGCGATTGTTGATCTTCTTTCTGTGCTTGAATATCAGTTTATCCACTATTTCAGAGTCGAAACCGTTCATACATGCTATTTGTTTTATGATTGAAATTTCCTTCTTAAGATCATTTTGGCACATAGGTATATTAAGTGCTCTATAAACGAAACTGTTGTATGCGGCTAATTTGTGCGAATGGGGGTGATTGGAACTGTTATGTATGGTGTGGTCGGTTTGAGTTATTTTCCTGTATATTTTGAATGTGTGTTTGTTATCTTTTCTGGATATTGTAAGGTCAAGGTAGTTAAGGCTAAAAAGCGAATAAACTTTATAAACCTTCACGGTATTATAAAGAACATAATATGCCACTTACAGTCAAAGTTCCTGGTTTCTAATTCCGGTCATGGTAAATATTCTTTTCACTTGTAATGTATATAATATTTGTGATTTCGCTGCGAAATGTTTGAGCTCAAATGTATTCAAGTATCATGTATTACCTTTCTACCTCCGCATTTATTCCGCACTATTTATGTTTCGACCAACCGAGGAAATCAAACTTATTGTACAAATTGAATCAATAGAAATTAATTAAAAAGTTGTATCATTCAAAATTGATTTACAAACTGAATCATAAAATGCATTAAAATCCGTAATCGTTCAAAATGTATTTAAGAAATTTAATTATTTAATTTTATTTGACAGTTGTATTGTTCAAATTTAATTAAGTCTCCATGACATTTCTCAGTCTCGTTTAGACTTTCTTAACGAGTTGTATCATTCACATTTAATTTAAATTAATTTTATTCTATTTTGACAAACTGAATCGTTAATTTATTTGACGAATTGTAGAATTCTGATTTAATTGTTATCAATACAGTTCGTATTTATTTCACTAACTGTAACATTCAAATTTATTTTATAAACCGAGTCATTCAAAGTCAATTTGACAAATATTTATTTTATTTAATAATCAGTTTAACTACTATCAACAATCAATTACACTTAGTCCCATCCCAGTTAACAGACAAACAAAACCGTCAAATGTAGTTCAATTATATGTGTTTAATGAATTTAATAATTGTGTTGGCTGGTATTGTTCGAAACAATCTGCATCTCTGATATGAGTGTTGTTTTTTCAGTGCAACGTGCAAAAGCAAGCCAACATGTTAGTCTATACAACGGTCTGCTGCCCCTTCTCCACGTGTGTGAACGGAGTCTGCAAATCCACAATGGCGGCCAACAGCGTTGCATGGTCACCTCCGGGGAGATGGTGGTTTTAATTGGACAAAATAAATACCGTCCGACAACAATGAAATCTGTACATTGTGTATTATTCAAGTAGCGATCATAAAAGTGAAATTTGCTCGAAAATGATCTATCTATCTATCTATCCATCTATCGCAACTCATTATCATCACATATTCCTCAAAACTTAATTTTTGTTCGAAACAAACTTACTTCGATTCTGAACCCACTCGTCGATATTTTTTCATGTTATTAAATTTAACAGCAAATCGGCATCCACAGTGAGTCTAAGGGTAGCTTAGTATAGGTATGTAAAATACAAAAACTCTAAGGCAATGAGCGTTTTGGCATTTTTTATAAACAAAGATAACCATAAATTAGGACTTTTTGGGGTTTTTAGCTGATTTTATAAAATGTTATGAATGGATCACGATACTTCCAATGGGACATTGTAGAGAATTCAGAAACCTACAAAATGTTTTTTTATAGACCCCAATCGGACAATTTTCCGCCGAGAAAAGTAGGGAAAACGCTTAAAATTACTATTTTTCAAAACTCACATCTTTGTTATTTACAATATTAAAGGCAGATCTTTCGGAAAATGATTGTTTATTATGTGTACTTCAAAGAGGCGGAAGATGAAATTTGTAGCATAAATCGTTTTTCAACAATTACAGTATAAACAAATTTGGACGTTATCTTTCATAATACCTTTAAATGGCCAGATTTAAATTTACCAAACGGATTCTGAAATTATACATTAAAACCTACAACTCGTATATATTCGATTTTTGAATAATGTTGAAAAAGTATGATAAAAGTGCATGTGAACTTAGCTCGAAACGTGTAAATTAGGGACCCACGGCGAGATAGTGGTAGTGGGGGGAATCAACTGCGGAGGAGAAGATAACGGCAGGTTGAGCGTATCAAGCTTTCCTCCGCTACTTTCCTTCCCACTACCACTGCCTCTCTTGCCGTCGGTCACAAATTTATGCGTTTAGCGCTATGTTTCGATGTATTTTTATCATACTTTAGCAACATCGTGTTTGCTTTTAGTTTTAGAAGCTGACCTACATTTGCTAGCGGAAGAATTAAACGTACACAAACTCAATGTTAGTAGTGTACATCTCTGCCACTTGGAGAGCTGCAGTCGACTCAGAAATATTTGTTCACTCCTGCCGAGCCTTAAGGGTCTGCTCCAGTAAACGAGAAAGCAACCGGAAACGCAACCGCTTCTCACTGTATCCTTATCTAAACAGTGTAAGTTCTTGCAGCTGAACGCTTTGACATTGCCTCATTTCAAACCATTTTATAAGTTTATCTTTTGTAATTGAGTGTTGAAAAAAAAACTGAATATTCTTTAAAAAATTTCGGATCCGGCTTGCAAATTATTTTTCATTATTAATTTTTTATTGTGTTAGGAAAAAAATTCAAACTTTGTACTTACAAAATGTCAATTACATAACAAATCAAAAGCATTTAAAAAAATGTAAATTGTAAGACGGATGCGTATTGTGACTGTGCTTAAAATGAGACCTTGCAAACAATTTTATGATAAATAAACGGTATCAGTTAACTGACACAAACTTTCTCCCAACTTACTGTAGTCAAAATAATATTGTTTTCAATCATTTTATTTATTACTTTTTAGAACAAAACAAAAAAATAATATTCTACCTACGTCAATCGTATAAAAAAATT
>JAGFPH010000127.1:916235-931917 GCA_018207615.1 Philaenus spumarius | reverse complement strand
AAAAAAATTTTTTTTGACTTTGATCGTTTTTCCCCTGGACCCTTCATTTATTTTATTGAGTAGTGTAGCATTTTAACAGCAGGAGTGAAATTTTCAATGTGGTCTGAACTGGTACTATTTTACGGGCAAAATCATTTGACGGTGAATATTTTCCATAAACAAAGTCTTCTATGGGAGGCGGAGGTAATTTCCCCGGACTTCTCTTCAGACTGGAGGGAGGGTACTACCCTTGATTATGAACGTCCATAATCAAAGGTACTACCATTGTATTTGGATATCCTATTCATGATCTATGGTACTACTTAATCCCTATATCCTCCTAGATCTTATGGGCGCTAATGATAGAAGTAGCGGTATGCTAAAAATTCGCCAAACCTTTCGAACAACTCAGAGATTGCTGATTCTTGTAAAACTCCATAAATAACCTGCAATAAAAGAAACTGTATAGTAACTTTTAATATTGTTAGTACAGAAATGTTTCTGTTCAGTTTCATTTCACTACTCAAGGAACGTAGTTCTCTTTTACTCCGCTAGGTGTCGCGCGCTTACCAATAAAAAATAATTCAAGTTACTGTTTAGAGTAAATCTACACATCTGCCGTGGAGTTGTTTCAAGTGATGATCTTATTTTTATACGCTTTGTACATTTTTCAAATTGTGTTTATCTTTTTTTCTCCATAGTAATAATAATAATTATTGTAAAGTTGGACTCATGTCCACGCACAGGCCTAGTGGATTTATACTTATTTTTTAGAAAGACTTTTAATTTCTATGAGATAAAATAAATAAATTCTTAGGTGCAAAATACCGCATGGCTGACTGCCACACGAGAGATGAATTCGCAATTTATATTATTTGTGGTATTTGTGTGCATTAGCTTACGATGCTAAATTTGACTTTATTTGATAAACTTAACAAGAGTGGAACAGGGGTCAACAGATATTATTTTATAATCATGAATTAAAATTCCAAACAGTACTATAAACCGCAGCCTCGAGTGTTGTTAAATTTGTTCTTGCAATAAAGTTACGTAATGAAGTATTAAGCTGAATGAAGCGATATAGGCCTACTTGAAGCAAGTTATTACATTGTCAGATAGATTTAAACTTTGCTAATGCAACTACTTACAAGTTACGAAACTCTAGTAAATTTACAATAAGCCAGAGATGTAGTTTAAATATACTAAACTTGTAAAGTTTCCTTTCTTATTTCCCCATAGAGGCATAACTAAATATCAAAAATCATATTAATAAAAACCAAAAATATCATGACACACAAATACAGAATCATATAACAAAGTCGTTTAAAGGGTGTGTAATAATAATAATAATAGCATTACTGTCGTTAAACATACTACATGCAATAGGCAACAGTCATATTGGATTAGAGAACAATACATCATTTCACACTACAAGTACTTAACTATACATCAATCAAATCACAATCCATGAATTCTTCCACCGAATAGAACACCTTTAGCTTAAGCCATTTTTTAATTACATTTTTGAATTTTTTCTGGCAAAGTTCTTATATGCAGAGGCAGTTTATTAAATAGCATATACTGTTGGTAATAATAACTCTTATGCGTTTTAGCTAGTCGTATACTAGGAGCTATAATATCACATTTGTTCCTAGTATTGTAACCATCATATCAAGACCAAACAGTTCCTTACAGTCCTCTTTAATATAACTTATATTTCATATATTTAATAGTGAAGATAACTTTTGTAATTTGCAGGAAATCGTTTATGAGCATCTAAATTATAATGCTCAAAATTAATAATAAATTGTAAATTATTAATTTCTGTTTATAAACAAGACTAAAAATATGATTTTCAGTCGAGTCACTTGATATCAGTAAAACATCGGGTTGAATTTGGTTACCTACTTATTATACATTGGAGCTTTCTGCAAACTTAAATGTCGTACGCACAAGGCGGAACTAAAAATAAGACCGGCATTAGTAAAAAGGAAAGTGTATACAAGCGCTATTCCAGCCGCACTCGAGCGCTTTACAATGTAATATCATAGGCCAGCCTTTAAGGTGACCGCTCACTGAATCCGATGCTTTTACTCGAGTGAAATAGCACGCCCTTAACAATAGTTTCTTATTACACAACGTTTCGCGAAGAAATCCAATCGCTTCTTCGGATGAAATATTATGTCCTTAGGTGGTAGCGGACATTTTAACCTCTTACAGCGTCCAACACTGGTCGAGAGAGATTTTTAAAATTTCAACCCCCTCCCCCACTTCTATCCTATCCTATTACTTTAAACAATGACTATATATCAATTAATATGTAGTCATTGCTTTAAATGAGCAATTCTTGTATCTATCTTTATATCTTTGTATCTTTGTATCTGTCACGGATCTCGAAAACGGCTCTAACGAATTCAAAGAAAATTTTTATTTAGGTGTAGTTTTGATTTTTAAGTACACCCATATAGTTGTATTTCGTGTAAAAACGAAATTTTTTGAAAAAATCTAATTAAAAAGTTGAAAAATTTTAACATAGGGTCTTATGGGTTGCCATGTTGGTTACAAAATAACAAGGAAATAGTAAATAAAGCGATCAAAACAGCTGTTTCTAAACAAGCCAATTTATACTGTTTTATCAGCTGTTCATTGAATAGTTCTTAATTACTGTTAAAAAAACAAGCTAATTTTTACTGTTTTAGCATAGTACCTATTGAGGTTATGTTAATCCTGCAATAATTTTTGCTATATTTAGACCTGGTTTCAAAACTTTAGTTGACAGAAGATAGTAGAACTATTACTAAAATCGTAATGAAAGACTCTCACGTTTCTAAAGCATGAATTTCAGGTTATAATTAATCTTGTAGTTACTGTTAATATATTTAAACCTAGTTTCATAATTTTACAAAAACTATCTCGAAAACGAATTGAAAGAAATTTTTTATTTAGGTGTAGTTTTGATTTTATAGTATACCCATGTAGTTGTATTTCGTGTAAAAACGCAATTTTTTGAGAAAATCTAATTTGAAAGTTAAAAATTTTTGGACCAGGCCCCGCTAGACTCTCATCGAACCAGTGCAACCCGGACCCTCGACTAAAAGTACATTTTTTTCGTTTTTCCCCGCGACCTGCCCATAAACCTGCGATCTAGGCCATGGACTAAGTTGGCCTTATAGGTAACCCGGGCCTTCGTGTATGAATTTCTTATGCTCCAAAACATGTTTCATTAAATGGACAAGATGTTTCTCTCACTAATAATTGTACTACAATTGTTTAAGTGCGCGCGTTTTTAAGCCTTTTGTATGACGAGAAATATATTCTTTCGAAAAAAGATTATATAAAGTTTGATTATAGAACCTGATGAACATCATTTTAACAAACAAGATGGGTGAAGTACATTATTAATTTATTAACCCTAGAACTGGCAGACTTAATTTTTGGAATTTTCAATGCGTTTGCAAGTATTTTTTTTTAAACCGAAAAAATTGTAAATGAACCCCAATCCAAAAGTGTTTCATAGCTTTTTTGTAGAAAAAGGATCAAAGAATTTACACATGCCAGTAAAAAAATTATATATTTAAAATTTGCTAAGTTATTAGTTCAAGAAACAAAAAATGTTCAGTAACGAAAGGAAAAAGTTAAACTTTATGACTTCATAACAAGTAGTAAACATTTTTTGCAATATTTTTTATAAGTGTATAAAAGTTTCATCATTTAGTTCTAAATATTACTGTATAAAAATATTGATCAATTTCAAATTTCTTATTATTCCTACTACAAGACTGCTATCTAAACTATGCCAAATTTGAAACGTAATTTAGGAATACAAGCTTTGCCCAAAAATGAAATATTATTATAACCAAGTTTAGAGAATAAATCAAAGAATTGAACTGTATACTTGTAAACTATATTTTCATAAAAGTGTTCGACTTAGAATTATTTGATTACAAAAGTGAGGAGAAATATAGAAACCTCCCATTCATGCTTGGTATACAAGGGTCGGCTATGACGCTGCAAGGGGAAAACCCGTTAATATGAAATTACGTCCTTGGTTTGAGAACCTTACAAAGCTGTCTTTCTTACGGTGCTATAAGACAAACCGTTCAAACAAAACATATTTGGTTTACACGAAATTTTAGTTTAAAGTATTCTCTATACAGATATATCATAATATGTCTAAAAATAGACTGCGATCACACAGATATCACGTGTAGTTTATTGGTTGTAAAACTGTCCAATTGCAAGGGTCTACTCAACGCCCCATAACTTTACAACTATTTGACAGATTTTTGATTGGATGATAGTTTTATATAGGGGAAATTGTGACGAATCCAACAGTATATAGGTTTAACTCAGAAAAAGTACTGGGCGGGCTGTAGAGACGGACGAAAGTCGATTTATTTCCTTACGTTTTGAATGAATATTTGTTCGCCGATTGATTTGTAGAAAACTAATAATGTGCAACGATGATTACGTATGCAAATATAAATTTTAGAAAAAACTTGTAATTACAAAAACTAAAGTTTGAATCATTTCCTTTCCAACAGTGTTTATCTTTTTGAGATTAGAAGATTTTTAGTGGGTCAAATATTCGATACAATCACGCGTTACAAATGTGTTGGAGTGATAGATCGTTTTGTGCCGTCTGCCGCTTCGAGGGTTAACCATCAAAAACCCCATGTAATATCTTTCAAGTTTAAAAATCCTGTTTTTATTCAAACATCCTAAACTAGGTTACTAGTCATATTCTAGAAAATGGAAGTGAGCCGACCACTGTTTGTTTTACTTCCGCCACCTTACCACAGATACGAAAGAAGAAAAGAGAAAGCGAATACTTCCGCGTTGCTTTTTCATCCAAGGATCTCTACACCACCATTAATAAATTATTTACAGTTTATTCAAATTGTTAAAAAAAATTAATAACAGGAACAGTTAAAACGGTTGCATAAAACTGTATTTATGTTTCTAGTCATATTGTAAAAATTGGTTAATGCATTATGTTCTGTTTGTTCAAATAGTTTCTATATATTGTTATTTAGATGAGATAAAAAGCCACTACTGATTTTAATATTACGACACAAGGTAATATTACACAAGGTAGAAATATTTTTCAAAACATGCTGTAAACCTGGTCATATTCCAGCTTGGGATCTAACCAACCACCGTTTGTTATAATTCTGGCCTTTTACCACTGATACGAAGAGCTAGCTCCCTTGTCCTAATTATACTAAATTGCCTGATCATAGACCAGTGTATATATTATTTAATAACGAAATGTTCCATCATTATCAGAGTTCCATACATCATTGACAATAATTAAAACATCTTTTCATACTTGCAAATAATTACAACGTTTGGATGTACAACGTTTATATTGTTCTGGAAAAGAAGAATTTATGTTGTAAATTATGATCAGCATAAGATGAGGTTAAAGTAAGTTCGTCTTGCAACAAAGTTACGTCATGTTATACGAAGTATTAAAAGATGTATGCAGCGACAAACTTGCAGCAAGTTATTACATTGTCAGATAGATTTAAACTTTGCTAATCCAACTACTACAAAGTTACAAAACTAGTAAATTTGTTATGCTTTACAATAAGCCAGAGATGTAATTTAAATACACTAAACTTGTAAAGTTTCATTTCTTATTTCCCCATGTATGCACAACTTTATAAATTAGAAAAAATAAAGTTTACCAACTAAAAACCAAAAATCATATGTATGAATAATGTATACTTTATGTAAAATAGAAGTTACGTGCCAAGGGTTCCGTATCGTGCAATAATATAGGTAACTAGAGGCTTCTGCCCTCGGATCACCAACAATTTAACACAAATGACTTGAGCTCATTTAAACTTTTATTTTGTTTAATGTTATCCAGGCTTAAGTTTAAGTTAAAACTGTTTTACAACATTCATCATTTCCCTGTATAGTAAACCAAATGTATACAAATTTAGACAAATCTATACCAATATTATAAAAAGGTAAAATTTGTTTTTTTCTTTGATTTTGTGTAGGAGGTAATCTCTGGAACTACTGAACCGATTGAAAAAATACCGTAGTTTTACTAATAAAAAGCTACACTATATCTGAGTAACATAGGCTATAATTCATTTTGATAAAAACTTTTTTTATTTCAATATTTGTAAATTTTATCGAACAAAATCTTAGGTTAGTCCTAGATTGAGGAACCGACACATGTATTTACATTTATTATCATAGCAACCAATTGAATTAAAATAACAGGGAAAACAGTTGTTTGCTACAATATTTCCATTGACAGCTGATTTCAAACTTTGAAGCAATTGTTTGTATTTATAACGTTTAGGTTAGGTTTTTATCAAAGTGTAGTCCTGAGCCTTGCTGGTTCTTTTAACCTCATTATAACTGCTGTTATAAAATATACGAAATAATTTGATTTGAACATTTATCATTATTTAACTTTGGGATTATTATTGATCGTACACCTTTATAAAGATAACATAACATGATTATGTGTGTAGAAGGTTCCAACGGGGTTGGCGTGCGGAGCCCGCAGGGGTTTCCCCTAGTTTATTACAAAAATTATTGTATAAAAACTACTATGCTAAATAAGTTGTGGCTATTGTTACTTTTTGCAAATTTGTTAAATAGGCACTTTTAATAAAACACAATGTAGAAAATGTTACTTAAGTGATTCAGTTTGAAATATACTGTATAAAAAAGATTAAAATGTTTTATTTTTGTTACAGGAATTTCCAGAAATTTAAAATGTACCAATTTGAGGTTACGTGACATAAGGTATGAAAAACTAAATTGTATGTGTTTTTTCTTTCTGTAAGATTGTTAAATTATAAAATATTTGCATAACTGCGCTCTATTTAGTAATTAAACATTGATACATTGTGCTGGCTCATAAGTTCTACACAGAATAGCCCACTAGTTCCCTTTGCATGATGTACTAAAATCGTTAGTAAAGCAATAAGTAGGCCTATTTGAACTTTTTAGCTAATTTCCATAGGAAAAATGAGCTATGCAGTGGCCCTTATAGTAAGACCCAAGGTCGGTAGTAGCAAATGAGCACCGATCATGGTCCCCAGAACACGTTTTGGTGTGTCATTAAACATCATATAGACTATATAGATGTATACATATATGTATATATGTGTTCGCACTCTAGCGGCCGCATTTTAAGTCCGATTTGGTTCAAATTTGGTACACATGTTGGTTATCAATGTCGCTCGGACGAGTTCGTTAGCCAAACAAGTCCAACAACCGGAAGCACGTTTTTTGATCGCAAGTAACTATTTTTTTAGATTTTTCCTACGAGAATCAATGTCGTTTAGAGTTTTTTCTACAAATACAAATGTAGGATGTTACTCTGCACATTTTGTCTTTTTATGCAACCTTATAGCTCGCTTGGTTCCCCCAAAATCGATCAAAACGTAAAATACCATAGAAGTACCCGGTTTAAAGCCATGGGGTGGATTCTACCGTGCGGTTGGCGTGCGAAGCACGCAATGCTTTTGTGTCGAATATACTCCCAACATGGGGTATGGGGGTTGGCGTGCGAAGCACGCAATGCTTTGTATGTTTAAGATACTCCTAATATGCGGAATAGCATGCGAAGCACGCTATGCTTTGTGTATTGAAAACACTCCCAATATGGGAATGGCGTGCGAAGCACGCAATGCATTGTGTATTGAAGATACTCCCAATATGCGGAACTATTTTGCAGCTATTCAGCACCGTCGTGAATAGATAGATATATTTCCCAAATTGTTGGTTGAAATCCTAAAACGTAGTCCTATAAACTTAATGTTAGAAATTCGCTCAACTCACGTCAACGGTTCAGCTGCGTGGTCGAATTATTTTATTTTGGAATCGAAAATCCTGAGTGGATATCATCGGCTGGTAATTCAATTACTACACGGGTGTAATTACACGAGCGGAGTTACTCGGGTATTCAATTAATGCTTATAAATTAAACAATTGTTACACACACACACATTTCAGCACGAAAGTTCAACAGTTTCGCAACACACTGATAAAAGTAGATAACAAAATACAACAGATAATCTGGACAAAACAAGTATCTCTAAATATTTCCAATCACATTCAAACGATGCGGAATCGCTGACACCATAGTAACGGTCCGGGTATCATCCCCTAGCATCGTCTGAATGCAATTCGGTAGGTGAAACCTCTTACGGACATGTTTTAAGGGGAGGATACCCTGACCACCATATTGAATCTGATTCCCATAAGAGCAATGCTACAGAATAAGCCATTTTTTCCCGTTAATTCGTTCAATAAATTTAAAATTTTTGTTTCATTTGAAGTATTGTCATGTGCGGATGTTGATTGCAGAATACATTTTAAAAACCAGTTTTATTGTTTTCATTTTTTTTATTTTTTTTTATTTTTCAAACAAAAAACGACATCGATATGAAAATTCTGTTATGACGACTATGAGGACATTAATTTTATTCGTATTGCAAATATCTTAATTGTAATCCATTGTATTTTGATTTTAAAAAATTGAGGAAATAGTTTTGGACAACATTTTTCGTAAAATTTGACCATGATTTTTGTTTAGAGGGTAAAATGGCTTACTCCGCACCAAGAATTAGTTACAAATAATAATATAAACATATTAGACAGATATATAACATTGTGGAAGTAAATCAGTACTTTCTATTAGTTTCTACAGTTCATTTTTCCTTACAGTTCGTACCACCGTGAATTCTTTTACATGTTTAAATTTAATTATTGTTTATGCTTGCCATACCGACTATTGTTTATTAAATAAACTTGTTGAACTTACCGTCCAATAGTCCAATTTGGACTCCAAACTGGAGTCTAGCAGTGGACAGTGATCTAACCACACGGACATTAAAATGTGCGAGCGTGTATTTTGTAATTGTGGACCCGTGTGTGTAAGTGTTTTTAAGTGTACCATGTGTTTTTATTTTTATTAATGACGAAGGACAATGGTCCTAACTTGATAATGGCTGAATAGCCGAAACGGCCGTCGTTGGACGTGTGAAATTGGACTATTGGACGGTAAGTTCAACAAGTTTATTTAAATTTAAAATAATCATTGTGAAGAGACATAAGTGTTTTAAAATAAATAAACAACCAATTACAGTTGGACAAGTAGTTAAAGTACAATTTGATTATACACAATTAACAAAATCTAATTGATAGAATTCATTGCAGCCTGTCGAACTGTTTTATTTATACATAAGTAAATACATTGTATGTCTCAACAATCTTTTTTTTTTTTATAAATGCGATATGTATCACCGTATCACTAACGGCATCTTCAGGCTGACATTTAAAATACAAAATACTACACACTAACAACACATATTCGACATACATTTTTTTAATGTTATTATTTTTGTCAAGTAGCAGAACCAGCTGGCACAATATGTGGCTACTGAAATACAATTTTTATTATCTAAGACGTGTACAAATGTACAAATAAATTAACATTTTAACAATTTTTATGTCGAATATGTGTTTCTAGAGTATAGTTTTGTGTTACATGACAACCTGAAGATGCCATTAGTGATACGGGGAAACATATCGCATTATAAAAAAGCAAGGATTGTTGAGACATACAATGTATTTATTTATGTATAAATAACC
Source organism: Philaenus spumarius (assembly GCA_018207615.1). Lineage (NCBI taxonomy): Eukaryota > Metazoa > Arthropoda > Insecta > Hemiptera > Aphrophoridae > Philaenus > Philaenus spumarius. Next base: position 922,305 of record JAGFPH010000127.1, on the reverse strand, counting down.
ATTTATTTATTTATTAAAATTTAATTGTAAAATACAAAGTATTGTTTTTGTAAGAAATGGGGTTGGAGGCAGTTTTGTTTAAGGGTCTTCTACACAAAAAAGAACAAGACAAATCCTTCAACGCTGGGAGAACGCTGAGAAAAACATGTCGCCTCTTTACAATGTAAATTCCCGTAAGGAACATTTTATTTGAAAGTTTTTAATATTGTACGTGTTGAAGAAGGTTAAATATTGCTTTGCCGGCATCAGTGAAGTATATAAATACTATATTTAAAAATAAAAAAGTTAAGGTTTGTGCATTTATAGTAGTTTTGATTGACAAGCTAAATTAAACAAATACCCTTACCTGGTACAGATGGGCCAAGATTTCTGTGCGCGCCGCCAGAACTGGTAGGGTTAGGGCGAGGGGGTTGCCGGGGGTACTTTTGTGAAAACATCTATGTCGCGCTACTCAACGTAGCACACATGATATAGTTTTTTGAGTTTTCCTTGCAATAAACCCACAAATATAATACAAAGTATTTTCTTAAAAATAACAACATTTTGGTTCATCTAAACATGATAGTAAATTTAAGTCAATACGATCTTCATTAGTGTTATCATTAGCTTGCTCATAATCACACGTAAAGCTTACTATTGAGCTTTGGATAACAGGATCAAAGTGCAAGATGTTCGCATTTTCACTATTACACAATTTCTAAACATAAGCTTCCTCAATGCCCTGTGAAATTGTTTTACATGACTTCATTATAACTCAAAAACAAAACAAAAACTAGCTCATTAGAAATAACAATAAATCTAAAAACACGACTTGTTTTTATCGCAAAGACAGTGGACTCGCCGCTAGACTCAGGGAAAAGCAGAAATGTAGTAATCAATTAGTCTATTTAAAGAATACATTCTAAGAATAATGTAACAAAGTAGTAGATACGCAACATATCCATACCCCGGCGCGGCGTCTTTTTAAACCGCGCGCTCTCGCACAATCTGTTCATTGTATGTACTGTATCGTGGCAGTGGGCAGTATTACAAAAAAAAGCTTTGGACAAAAAAATAAATTCAGAATGTTATCTACAACTTTCTCGCTGACAGTTTAAACCTGACCAACAAATAAACAAAATTCTCGCATACTACTTTTTCCAACTCATAGTGAATCAGAATTAAAAAAATATGGCACTAAAATAATTATACAAAATCCCCGTACTGTTATTTTACTTTTTAATTTATACAGACGGCTTCCCCATTTCATCCTCTAAAAGATGGTATATAATTCAAACGAGAAAAACGATGTCTATGAGGTCAAAGGCCAGGTTAAGCATGACCCAAACGCAATGAGTGGTGTAGAAGAACTTGAATGAAAACCCTGTATAATACCTGTAAGTGAATAAAAATATTATACTTGACTTTAAACGATAGTAACATTATTTATTTGTTCTATACTGTTATTAATACTATAAACACCAATAGTGCTCAGATTAGAACTAGGCCGACATATTTAATTATTAAACATAAAATTTGACGAGTAAACACGAAACGCAAAGTAATATGGGAAATTAAGCATTGTATTCTCGCATAGAGCTACAGGCAATGTTTTTAATGCGGGTAGTAGTAGCGAGCCCGCGCGCACAGAAGTCTTGGCCCATCTGTAGAACAGTAGGACACGACTCCAGGTCCCTAGCTGACCCAACCCAGGTAGTTGCCCCAAAAGTGTGGCCGAATGTCCGCTGTGGTCGAATGTCCATGTGGTCTAATGTTCGGTCACCCTTCGTACTATCGTGTTTTGGGCGCCGTTTTTCAACCTAAAAAGTTGTGAAACATCTTAAATTGTTCTTAAAGGCTTTGTGCTTTTGTCATATATCTCATAATTGAAGTAAATCGTCGGCAACTCCTTTTAATCAACAGTTTAAATGAGTAAAAATCGATTATTTTTAACGCATTTTTTTGGAGTTTTAAGTAATAATTTCCATATTTTAAGCTAACACGTAAAACATATAAAACCTTCTTTATAACTTAAAGTAGTTTCCCAGATTATTAATTTATAAACTGAATCCGAAACACGGTATTACGAATGCATGTTTCAACGATTTTGCGGCTTGAGTCAGACCTTTTTCATTGAAATCTTACTGTACACTCGGGAGTTTTCTTCAAGGTAAAGAAGAGCTTACATTAAGGTTTTTGAAAGTTTTCATAGAACTGTTTTATTTGCCAGTCGTTAAATTTACCCCACAAAATCGAATACGTTTCTGCTTTCGATCCGGCCGACTTGAATAGGTCCCCATCTGTCCATCGATGAATCGAACTCGCGTCGATTGCTTGTACATTACATTGTCGTAGCAAGAACTTTCTGTAACGCCAGAACACTGAAACATGTTGGAGAACCTATTATAAAAACGCTCATTTATACACCAGAAGTGATTTTGGACATGGAAGTAGTTATGAGTTTAACTTGGTAAATTCAGAAAAGGCCCAGACACTGTGTCCGCGTTCACACAATATTTTTGTAGTCGACCCGTTAACTCTCTGCCCTACAGTTTAGATCATTCTATTGATTTCGTGCAGCCGTTAGTAGGCCTACTACACGTCTTGAAGCTTTATTTAAAGAAAACATTGTTAGCCATCGTCGTGTTTGTATTTACACTGCAATCTCTGTCTCTTTCACTCAGCATATATTTGCATAAACACTTGTTATCAGTAAAGTCGTACGGTGTTATCAGTCAATTGACACTTTGCGCACGGTTAAACTTCAAGGACGAACGATGAACTTGTTCTGTCAGCTGATTTATCCTAACTGATTTACACCACCAACGGCAATTAAGGTCATGCTTGTAAACAAGTCGTAATAAAAGCGAAATTTATTCAACATCTGCTTTAAAAATAATTTGTTCACGCAGATTAACCGCTGACGTGATTTGTGCGAATTTCCAAAATTAAGTTTATATGTTTTAGGGTTTCAACCAACTATTTTTGTAATCGATTGACGACAGTACCTTACATTTAGTGCGCGAGTCAATCACGCTTCTCCGATTTTACTTTAAACAACCCTAAAGTCACAAGTCTGCTTCGTATAACAACGTTTTACGTATATAATGTAGCAATTACCTTTCCTTTTAATAGGACGCGTAGTAACTCTCTGTAATAACAATATAGATTGCTATACCCTGCGGATCTGCTTACAACGCTGCACGTGCCTGCATATTACACACGTAGCAAGTAAAGTTAGTTCTTAGTGTATGTAATCTCCCCCCCCCCCCCCCCCCAACAAAATGGGAAAATTTAAACTTTTTGCTGAGTTTAATAAGATTTACAACGACGACGGGCTTGCTAATATAGGCCTTGCGTTAATAAATGTACGCTTCTATAGGCGGAACTGGAGATTCCTTTCTGCTGTATCTTTTGCATTCTACTGTTTTCTTACCCCCTTCTATTTGTACCTAAATCCCTCTTATCAATCGTTCTGATCTCAAAACTGACTCTGGCCTAAATGCGGTAAGAGAATGTAGATGCGGAAATGTAGCAAACGTTACTTGGCTTACTTCCAAACTGATAACTTAGTTTAAAGTCTGTTTGAAATTTTATTACTATTTTTCGACATTTATTTATTGCACTAATATCTAATGTACAGGACTGGAGGATACAAAACTAAGGAGATCCGCTACCATTAAAATGGGTATATTTTGAAAAATATGTGTTTGTCTAAAAGTTATATTTTCTGATTCTGCATCCTTTAGAGAACACGTATGTAAAGTTTTATGCAAATCTGACCATATTTTTCTTGGCAAAAAACAATAAAACTGAAGTGTTGTATTTCTGGATTTTTCGTAGTATTCTTGAACAAAACATATTATACATAAATGTATTTATAGTTAAGTATAAATTTTAAATACTGTATAAATTTTAAAAGTTTTACTAAAAGTTTCCTAAAATTGTTTTTTGTTATGTTACAATGATTTTTATACCATTAAAAATACAGTAGATTATAAGGAACGAAAAAAAATATTTTTTTTAAACTTATAAAACAAAAAAGTTATTTAAACTTTTAATAATACCACCCCCCACCCCAAAATGTACAAATATATCAATAGATTTAGTATATCTATATATATAAAAGCGAAATACCACTGACTCACTGACTCACTCATCACGATTTCTCAAAAACTACCGAACAGATTGAAATAAAATTTGGTATGTAGCTTCCTCTAGGGCCATAGGAGCTCACTAGGAATGGGTTTGAAAAAAATCGAAATTTTAGAGGGGGTTTGGGGGGATCAAATTTATTAAAAGTTTAAGGTTGGAATGGCATCAAATTTATTAGAAAACGATTTCTTCAAAACTACGGAAAGGATTGGCATGAAATTTGGTATGTAGCTTCCTCTAGGGCCATAAATGTTCACTAAAAAAGGGTTTTAAAAAATTTGAAATTTTAAGGGGGTTTGGGGGGCAAAAATGACTAAATCACGATTTCTCCAAAATTACCGAACAGATTGGAATGAAATTTAGTACGTAGCTTCCTCTAGGGCTATAGGCGCTCGCTAGGATAGGGTTTTAAAACATTCGAAATTTTAGGGGGTTTTTGGGGGGATCAAAGTTATTAAATCACAATTTTTTCAAAACTACCGAACGGATTGAAATTAAATTTGGTATGTAGCTTCCTCTAAGGCCATAAGAGTTCACTAAAAAAGGGTTTTAAAAAATTGAAAATTTTAGGGGAGTTTGGGGGGTAAAATGACTAAATCACGATATCTCCAAAATTACGGAACAGATTGGAATGAAATTTGGTATGTAGCTTCCTCTAGGGCCATAGGTGCTCACTAAGATAGGGTTTGCAAAAATTCGAAATTTTAGGGGGGTTTGGGGGGATCAAATTTATTAAAAATCAATTTCTTCAAAACTACGGAACGGATTGGCATGAAATTTGGTGTGTAGCTTCCTCTAGGGCCATAGGTGCTTAATAAGAAAGGGTTTGGAGAAATTCGAAATTTTAGGGGGGTTTGGGGGGATCAAAGTTGTTAAATCACGATTTCTTCAAAACTACCGAACAGATTGGAATGAAATTTGGTATGTAGCTCCCTCTAGGGCCATAGGTGCTTAATAAGAAAGGGTTTGGAGAAATTCGAAATTTTAGGGGGGTTTGGAGGGATCAAAGTTGTTAAATCACGATTTCTTCAAAACTACGGAACGGATTGGCATGAAATTTGGTGTGTAGCTTCCTCTAAGGCCATAAGTGCTTACTAAGAAAGGCTTTGGAGAAATTCGAAATTTTAGGGGAGGTTTGGGAGGATCAAATTTATTACAAAACGATTTCTTCAAAAGTACGGAACGGATTGGCATGAAATTTGGTATGTAGCTTCCTCTAGGGCCATAAGTGTTCACTAAAAAAAGGTTTTAAAAAATTGGAAATTTTAGGGGGTTACGGGGGGTAAAATTATTAAATCACGATTTCTCCAAAATTACCGAACAGATTGGAATGAAATTTGGTATGTAGCTTCCTCTAGGGCCATAGGCATTCGCTAGGATAGGGTTTAAACAAATTCGAAATTTTAGGGGGTTTTTGGGAGGATTAAAGTTATTAAATCACGATTTCTTCAAAACTACCGAACGGATTGGAAAGAAATTTGGTATGTAGCTTCCTCTAGGGCCATAAGTGTTCACTAAAAAAGGGTTTTAAAAAATTATTAATTTTAGAAGGGGTTTGGGGGGTAAAAATGACTAAATCACGATTTCTCCAAAATGACCGAACAGATTGGAATGATATTTGGTATGTAGCTTCCTCTAGAGCCATAGGTGCTCACTAAGAATTGGTTTGGAAAAATTCTAAATTTTAGGGGGGTTTGTGGGGATCAAATTTATTAAAAAACGATTTCTTCAAAACTAGGGAACGGATTGGCATGAAATTTGGTATTTAGCTTCCTCTAGGGCCATAGGTGCTTAATAAGAAAGGGTTTGGAGAAATTCGAAATTTTAGGGGGGTTTGGGGGGATCAAAGTTGTTAAATCACGATTTCTTCAAAACTACCGAACGGATTGGAATGAAATTTGGTATGTAGCTCCCTCTAGGGCCATAGGAGCTTACT